>JAAEAF010006460.1:0-54662 GCA_011037195.1 Triatoma infestans | reverse complement strand
TCATATTCAGGGAACTTCAAAGCAACTTGTATTTTCAGTGAAAGCTCATAACGGGATCATATGGTATAGTCTAACCTCTTCCACAGACATCCTTTTTCGACCGGTGTTTCTGAACATAATTTCCTCATAACCCAAGTAATCTGTTGTCATAAGATGGAAGGGGATGTTCATTCCTCTTTTTCACACATGGGCCCCAGTACGAAAAAAAGTCTCCTTAAACAATAATGCCCAGTAAGGTATCCAACCTGAAAGAGGTTGGGTCCGTGAAAGACCCAACAACATTCCACTCATAACTTTCAGCTCTGTCCGAGCCCCAAGTAGACAACACACTTAGCTCTTCCACAGGGACGAATGCTGTGAAGCTGTGCATGCTGGGAAACTTGATAATAATAATAATAATACTTTATTTGAAAAAGAAATTATAATAGAAACATATAAAAAAGAAAGAAGTATTCTACGGGCAATGGTAAACCGTCTGCCGGGGAAACTTGATTGATATGTATCTATTGACAAACTAACAGCAGGCTCGGTAACAATGAAGAGGAGAGAGGCGTCTATTTGGCCAATCTAGCTACTTTCTATTTCCTAAGATTCCCATATGAGCTGGTATCCAGAGTAGAAGTATACTTCTTAGGGAAACAAAGCTCGTCAAGTCTTCTAAAACAATCTAGCACTGACATGAAGACACATAAACTCCGCGTCTTCAAATACTAACACCTTTTAAATTAATGTTAGATTAGATTAGATTCTATGGGGGGTTGGCTCTTCAGCCTACGCTACCGCGATCCCCAAGGGTCTATTATGGCACCCCATAAGTTGGAGTCCTCTCCCCATTCCTGTCCTTCATTTGAACTTTAGAATCTGGTGAGGCTCCTAGGTGGTCGGTTAAAAGCAACTTCCATCAGAGTATTTGTTGTGGTGGTTGGTTCCGCAGAGCTGGAAAGCATCAGAGACATTTCCGTGGTAGCCTGCTTCATTTTGTGGTCATCGACCGGTTTCGGGCGTTCGCCCATCTTCAGGATGCGTTCTTCAGACACCAGTTTTTTGTGTGCACACCCAAAACAGACTGTACAGAGCATCTTTAGCTTTCAATGTATATTGATTCCCAATCAGAGTACCCTAGAATCATATCTGCTTATCAGACTTACAGAGCCGAGAGAGATCTCCTTACCACCAAGAAACGAAACCTCAGCCATACGAGCCCTCCTTACTGACACCAAACGGGCGTGCTGGTTCCTATTTATCCTGACCAAAACCTAAACGGGCTATGCATTTGCAGGCCTATGCTCCCCCCGGTATGGCGCTGAGCTGGCGGTTTAAAAAATTAATGTGTACATACTCGACTCATTAGCGAATACAACCACGCGGTCTATAGGTCATAACATAAACCTCTTTGCCGCGACGAAACGCCAGGAAGGTCTACCTATGATCATCAAGAGATACTGCCAAATGATCTGTCTCAAATAGGCCGCAGCAGGTGCCCTACTATCCATTCTGGAACCAACCGTGAAACATCTGAAGTATCACACCTAAGACATTAGCCAAAAATAACCGATAAAGGATATTCTTGAATTTATAATCCTACTTTTAGTTCCGTCAATTTATTAAAGTCCAAGGGAAATAAATAAAATATAATTTATCAAAAATAAATTTCAAGTCGATTTTATTTTGCTGTATAACCCAGTTTAATGAGGGGAAACTGAGTCTGGATGATAGTTATATTCAGTTCATGAATTTCAAAAAACTACTGAAATGTTTTAATAAAACTCAAGACCTATCTCTATTTTGAAGTAGTCATATTTACTAGATACTTAACGAAGCCCTATCAAGCGGTACCTCAGTCAGAGTATGTCATATTTTACTACAAATTATAATTAAAGTAATAGAATGAAAGAATATATTTAGAAAATAATTACCGAGTGTTCACGCGGAAAGATATCCAATTTCTTACAATTAGTTTATAGTCAAAATTAAAAAGGAAATATCTTTCAGTAATTATAGGAAGATAACACCACTATTTGTATTCAGCGTATGTATATATATACTAGTTTATTTGAAAAGGTTTTAAGTGGAGAAACAGTAGAGTACAATTATCTATTTGATTAACTACATATATCTACAGTTTTATACCTACAGGTATAGTTCATATCAAATAGAGGGTACTATACCAACCCGATCATAAAACTATCACCTATACAAATGTTCAATTATCATAAATAACTATTCTCATATATACTTATTTCTGATTAAACTTGAAATTTATTTAACTGTATATGATTTTATTTTTTATTTTTTAATAGATTCAACAAACTAATAAATATTTAATCTATTATATTAAAAAATATATTATACATATTTACTTAAAGTTATAAAAAGCTATTTATTTAAATAACGATTATATGTATATATATTTATATTTAAGTAAGAAATATTATTATTAACATCACAAGTTATTGCAAAAATTGTTAAGCTATTGCAAAAGGATGTTTAAATGTTGATCGTAGTCATTAAGAAAAGCGAAAATTTCCCGTTTTTTTGAGATTAATTTAATAGGGAAGTGCTTTTTAATAGTCTTTTTATTTTTTTAAATTATAATTGCTGATGAAATGTTTACCCAGTTTTGCCACAGTTTCTTTTACAAAATTTCCATAAAATTCATTAAAAATCTGGCCAACAAATGTGTATCGCTGCTGTTATTCCAAGTGTTTGTTGTACATTACTTGTTGACACTGGCGGGGGGAGGGGCAAAGTTGTTCGCGTCCGACATTGTTCTCACGTACCCCATGGATATCCAACTAAACGAACAACTTCAATGGCCAGCGCAGCCTAGTTCTTTTATACTGGGCCGCGCGCCAATGAATGGCTGAATAGCCGAAGTCATAGCGTAGGAAAAAAAAAAAAAAAACTTGTTGACACTTATACAGCAACCTGAATGCTCTGAATGTTCCATCGTTCTAGTTACCGATTTCCGATATACAATCAGTTTACATTCGTTCTTGATTGTTTCATTAGTGTGCAGAATATAATATACATATGAAGGAATATGCATAATGAAGAGTAGTGACTGCTGAGGAATGGGCTAACACTGGAAACTGTTCCAAGGAATTATTTACATTGTAGTTACTGACATAAAAATGACATTTCTTTCAAAATTGAGTTTGCTTCCGGAAATTACAAGCTGCTTGGATAAAGTCTCTTGTATTTGTGTGAGCAGAAACTAAAAAAATTAAAAATCAAATTTTCAACCATCTATACAACACGAATGAATGTTTCTTGTCAAAATTATCAATCGAAAATAAGAACTAGTTCATTCTATTATTTGAAATATTTTTTTTTTGTTTGTTAAAAATTGGGGATTTCTGTGAGAGTGGTACTTTTTCTAAAGGTACGAGTATTATTAACAATAGTACTTAAATCCGGAGAAAAATATCACAGTATCATTTTATTCAGTTTTTCGCAATTTTCACAGAAACTGCCTGAATGATTTCCTGCCTAATCACTGGTATTGTTTAGAAAGTAAACGGATAATAAACTTATTATCTTTATTTGAAACCTTTTTTCGGGGAAAGTTAAATTTTTAAAGAGGTCTACACTGCTGCGACGTTAGAAATATTGACTTTCAATACTGCCACAGTTCTATCGCCTCGTCAATTGCTAAGGATAACAAAACGTTTAGTGAGTTGGGGGAAAAATTTATGGATTTAAGGAAAGAGAAATTCTTCTGAATATTTACAGCAATTTTTTTCTGATTATCCGAACTGAATTGACAAACCAGAATATACTGAACCCCCCACCCCCAAAAATCAAATCCACTCGCTTATCTGTGGTTATAGTTCGGTTAAGTTGGACTTCACATTACCAGACTAAAAGAATATAGTGATTTCAATCTAAAGTCTTTAGACAAAACGCCGCCTTCATTTCTATCTTTCCCTAAATACCTCAATATATCCTTTGTTTTAGGGCTAAAACGTTCCTTCACTGCCCATACTAATCTGTCCAATTATTCAAATTATTATAGTTCAAGTCTCTCTTCAACTTCACTTTCAAGAGCACATCAATTGTAATATCACGAGTGATTAATTTTGACCACAATTCCTGGAGAGTTCCAATAATGCTTGAATCTCTCTCTTCAAAGCCATATAACGAGTGTGACGCATGAAAAGCTATATATTTCTATATATTTAACGACTTAATAATGTACTTATTATTTTCTCTAAGGTTACGAAGTAGTAAAATATAAAATAAACTGCAGATGCGCCTTACTTTCAGCATTAAGTCAATGGATTATTTGCCGAATTAGTTTGTATATCCAAAAAAGCTATTTGTCGCTTTCTTTTTATAAACAACATAAAATAATATTTAGCCAACCAAGAAGATATTTGTTTCAATTATTTTTATTCATTTATCTGTTCCAATCATTTATGAGATTCAGGTTCGATTCCTAAGACCTTAATGTATTTTACAAACCGTATTAAGGAGCTGGACGATGCCTACTTGAAAATATAGGCATAATTTATTTAAAAAAAATAAATCAGTCTACTTAACTGAGAAACAAATCTATCCCATTAAATCTTAAAAGACTATAAGGAATTTTATGAAACAATTTGATGAGTAATCCTTGAGTTTAAATTATTTTTACTTTGGGTTAGAATTTATTTTTAAGGAAATAATAAATTCAGAATTTATTAAAAATATTATTATAGATTGTTTCTAAATTTGTAATAGGAAGAACATCCTAAATAGGTATTAAGGATGATGTCTTGTATGCCTGCAATACTGTCACTTTTTTTGTACTAGTTTTAAAAAAAGTTCTACAAATTTAACATTGAAGAAATTGAAATAAAATTGTTTCTGTTTGAAAATACAAAAAGTTTATGCCCATTATTCCATCCATATTATCTAACTATTTAACAAAATTATATTAATAAAAATATCAATGAAATGAATTTATTTTAAAAAAACTTCTAAATAAATTATTGAACTTTTCAAATATTTATTAATTAAACTTGTGTCCAATAACTGTGTCGATTAAAAGTTAGACCATTATAAATTTCAGTATTGTTAAATTATAAAGTTAATTTACTTTTAATGAGTATAGATCTATATGAAAAGCAATAAATAACAAACGCTTGACAGGAATTTAAATGAATTTTTAATTAATTGAAATTAAATTACAGTTTGAACAATACTGTGGTTTTTTAACACTTCTTTTTTCTTTTTTTTTCCATCAAATATTTAATATTTTTCTTTTTTAATTAAATTGTTTAATTTCATTTTAATAATAAATATATTTACATTTTTACTTTCTCTAATTTTAATTGTATTTTATTTATTTATTTTTTTTTTATTCCATGCTATTCTTCACATTACTCGTATATATTTCAAAAAATATAAAACATAAAAATACTGAAAATTGTGGATCAATTTTAGAAATTAATACTTCATATTATAAGGACTATAATAAATTTCTATACACGATATTTATGTTAGTTAACGCACTAATTTTTTGTTTTGTTTTTTTAATTGTTAAAAGTTTGCAATCGCTGCATATAAAAGTGAAACATTCTTCATTATCATTAAATTGATAGCGATTTCTTTTGAGGTGAAATGGATACTAAAATATTTTGAAGTCCATAGTCAGGCTAGTGACTTAAAAGATCAGGCAGGCTAATTTGTGGGCAATTCAGTTGATTTTCTTTGCTATATGTTAAAAATGAAAAATTTTCAATAATTTGTTTCAAAAATTCAATATATGCTTCATATCTATATTGAAAAAATTGTTTTCTATAGAAAAAGGAATATATAAAATTTATTTATCAAAATAAATAAATAAGATTGAAGATTTAAGTAAACAACAGTCTTGATTATTTCGTTGTTGAAATTTTTTTTGAGTTTACGAATCAAGCGGGAGAAATGAATCAATTGTAATGCCATAATAATAATCTGAGATATTGATAATGCACACTTAAAAAAATTCCCTTAAGCTACTTTATTCGCTTAATATGATAGATAGACTTAGCAATTAAATACATAATAATACTAAACGAACGTAGTTTAAATTTGGGATTTTAATTCCAATGAAATATTGTATTTACGATTAATTTAAAAAAAAAAATAATAATAAATCTAATTTCAAAACAAAACGAAAATCTTCAACGTAATTCTTTAAACAGTTCTTGGTGCAAGTTAATTTTGTTTTGATTCTTACTAGAACCACAATAGAATTTCCAAAAATAGATCACAATAGAAAAAAAAATAGATTAGTATTTTCCAAAAATAATCGTACCTATACATTGGGAATGACAAAAATTATAAAAAAAAAAAAATGGTTTATACGCGAATTTAATCTTATTAGCTTTTCTCGTGTAACCAAAAGAAAATTCCACCGGACTCAATTAGTATTTGGGTCTTATCTGGAATATTAGCCAAAAATTGTTTTTTTTTGGGATCACTAAATTTCTTATGACATCTTTCTCAATGAGTGTGCTTAGTTGAAACTATTGAGCATTAGTACGGAGTTGTTTTTTCCAAGCATTAACCAGTAACGAATTTACAACAATAAGACACAGTTCTTTCATGTCTTCCAGTAAGATGACAACGGATTTCCTGAGAATGCAGAAATGAGTGTGTCTTTACAGAGTTAATCACAATGATTCTCAAGAGTAGAATGTCTTTAGTATCCAGCCACTTCATGTGAGTGAACAAAAGAAGAACGATGACGTGAAGACATCAGATATTAGTGAAAAAAAAAAAAAAATATATATCGAACGGTTATCAGCAAAGGCTTCTTCCATAATGACAGGGCGAGCAACAATGAATGATAAAATATGAACTTTGAATGGAAAAGTTTTTTTTGTCATTTTTCCTTCTTTTTTTTATTTGATCCTACTTTTATTATGTAGGGGTTTTGTAGTATTAGTTTGGGTTAGAAGTCTCTCCGTGCCATACCAATATTGATTTAACAATTACAAAGCTTGGCCAGGTATAGCTCACCATTCTGAACAAAACTACATTATATCATAAACAGTATTATGAATATCTAATATTGAATTATCCTTAGTGCTAGACATTCACATAGAACCTATAATTTGCGGGCAATTAAGTCGATTTTCTTTGCTATACCTTAAAAAAGATAAACTGTCGACAATTTGTTTAAAAAATTCAATATATGCTTCGTAGGTATATTGAAAAATTTGTTGTTTTGTTCTGTAGAAAAGGAATATATAATATATTTTATTTATCAAAATAAATAAATAAATAAATTTATCTCACCTTAATATATATATATATATTTTTTTTTAAAACAGTAAAAATATGTCTTTTGTAGAGTATTTAAATTCGTATAATACAGAAAATAAAACTCTCAGCGTTGTGAAAGAAATAAGTAATAAAACAAAAAATTAATTGTGTCTAAAAAAAAAACAAAGAAATAAATCACACACACAATAAAACAAATTAACGGAAGAAAGCACAAAAATCGGGGAAAAAATATAATTAATTATAGAATTTTTTTTGTCAGACTGAACACTTCGCGTAATTTTCTGAACACACAAAAAGTATATTTTTTTTGGGTTAGGCTGTACACACGACTCTGATGACGGTCAGATGTACACTAGCCCGCTAGATGGAGCTGAAGGTATATTGAGTGGGGGTGACTGCCGCGCATCCTCAATCTGCTTCATCTTTCCTCCTCCTTCCCGCAATAATACGCGGGGACTCCCCTTATATATATATAAATGTAACTCCCGCAAATTTTATCCAAAGTTGTATGTTAAGTAAAGAAATTCTGCCGATAAGTCTGCCTACTATGAATTGTATACATATTTAAAAAAAATAAAGTTCGATTATCAAACATTATATCAGTTTCTTAAATTAATAATAAAAAAAAAGAAAAGAAGAATGAATGAGGGCGCTAATCTTTTACAAATAATAGTGATAAACGGTTTCTATCCGCATTAGATATTATTAAACAAATAACAACGCACAAGACTGTGGAAGTAGACCGGTAATGAAGAAGAATGAAAGATTCTTGTAGTTCCCTTCTTGGATACCATTTATACCACCCTTCTGGTTTTAAGACCAATGTCAGTTAAAATTATTAGACTACCATTATTCGACTAAAAAACGTTATGATAAATTGTTTCTGACAGTGATTATATTTTAAGCTTAACAATAGCTTTAGCAAATGCAACGGGAAATATGAAAAAAGTTAACTGAAAATGTAATTTAATCTTACACACAAAAAATGGATTTGTTATACAAGTAAACGCTCTTTATTGTGCTAAACATTAGTATTACTTAGATATATTTGATCTCTATTCTCATTCAGATCCAGTCCTTCCTGCTCTTTGAAACTATATTAACAAAGTTTCTACAACCGAAACTACATCATATCTTTTGGGTGGAATATTTCAAGTTATTATCCAATAAAAAGCCAAAACAACAGTCAACTAAGGACGAGTGTATCTACATAGATATACTGTAGTGTACATCTACATAGATAAGCACCAAGGTATTTTTATTCTTCTTAGTTTTAAACAATTACTCACAAACATATAAATATTGTTCAGCTTAATTTCACCAAGTTTACAATTGTATTTTGATGTAACAAAATAGCAAGTCAAATATTTTTCTCTAAAGGTTTCTAAGGCTGGACAATAAATTAAAAAATGATATAAATGATCAATTTCACTCGATTTGCAAGAACTGGCAGGGATCAGAACTTGAAAACAAATATTTATTTTTTCCATTCAAGAATAAACTAGGTGGCTTTTTACCTGTCAAACGAAGTTGGGACATAATCCTTAATTTGTTTATATGTACAATAAATCCAAAATATGCTTCCATCTCCCCTAGCGCACTAATATCTCTATAATAAAGATTAAATGACGAATCAGTTACAGCTTCAATATCATTACTAATTAGAGAATTTTTAAATGACTCTAGCAATCTATTATAGTTTCTTGATACTGACTCCGGGTCCTGATTATTCCACATATGCTGGGCTCCAATCATCGCCAAGTACTGACTCATAAATGCACACCAATTATATGGGATATTTTTGTTTCCTATGAACTGTGTAGTGGAATCGTGGAATCGTTTATTGTGATTCCTATGGTATGTAATAGATGTCTTGAAGAGGGCGGAAGTTAGTGCTCGAATTATTAACACTGAATTTATAAAAATAGACTGTATTTGTGCAATAATTAAAACGTGAGAAATGATAACTATTAACAAGATATACTTAGAAAAAAATAGGAGATAAATAACTAATAATTTAGAATGATTAAAATAAATGAACTAAGATGCACAACTAAGGAAATAAGTATAAATAAAAACTGTATAGGGACGCGGAACTGCTGCTCGTATAATGATGTACTCGTATATGATAATCTACTGACGTACTGGTGTATAATCATCCCCTCTTCCAATAGGGTGAAGTTTATATATTAGTGTTAGCAACACTCACACCAAGACATCTGTCCTAGTGTGCGACCTTGTGCGACCTTGGTTAGTTCGGTGACCAGCGATTTAGGCCAGTGGCCAGCTTATCGGTGCTTGCTTTGATGTAAAGTATTTACCCTTGGTTTGTCCGCGGACTTGTCTTGAAGACAGCGGCCGGCTAGGCCACTGCCAGTTATAAATTATTCTTCTTTTGTTATGTGTTGTGAAGGTTTGACATTGCTATGACCTTGCCATGTCATTACAACTGAAATAATTAATTATAACAAAGTTTCGGGATTTGTTCATTTGTCGTAAGCAACAGCTTATTCCAGCAATCCATCATTCTTTTAAATATCCTGAATTTAACGTGAATTCGCCCTGTTTCCGATCCCACATAACTACTAGGGGTATTAAATGGAAGATGGAGTGAACTTTTGAAGAAAGACCACTGACCTCTCTCCAACAGATCAGTATACTCTGGTCTCCAGACTTCGGAAGCGTAGAGTAACAAAGATTCCGCAAGCGAATCTAACAACGTACAGGTAGTATCCCATGTGTCGGATTTACAATTTCCCAGGATTTTTAAAACAGCAGATTTACCCGAGGCGCTGGATTGGATTTATGAGGATCACGTAAGGTTCGAATTTCCATCAGTACTCCTTGTAAAACCAATATTCTTCCCCGTATGACCAATACTCTACGCTAAATCTCCATCATTACTATATATTCCATTATGCACTGACATAAATATGCAAATTTTTAGGCTATCGTCCAGTTGCTATTTAAAATTTAGGGCTCTCCTCTTTCGCACACTGTATCCTTATTTTTCATAACCTTTCATATTTATCTTCTTCTCTTCGTCCGTCCAATCAACGCGACGGCAGAGACACAATTTTCTCCACGGTTTAAGGGGGTATGCAAATAATATTTAAGCACCCTTTCATGCCTCCTTTTGCCTTAATTTTTACTTATTTAGAAGAATTGTTTCTGCAGCTGTAAATTTAAAATAAATAAATACCGTCTCAGATGTAAGTGCAGCTGTTTATTGACTGGTAATTATCAAAACAAAAAACTATTTCCTTCTTCTCGATAGTTTGATCTGTTTATTTTCTTCTAAATATGGATAAATAACATGCCAAATATATTGATTGAATTTTCTTTCAGCCAAACATTTCACCTTACGCTTCGATGTTTCTTTTATTATAAACTGGACATTCCAGTTAAGAATTCTGGAAATTTTTCATAACTTTCAGTCGTCTATTTGATAATATTTTTTGCTTAATATGTGGATAGTTTCAAATATTATTTTAACCAAGGTAGAATTTTTGAAAAGGGAAAGTGGTTAGCGTTCTGGACTCCCACACGGAGGAACCGGGTTCAAAGTCCAGCTGTGCTACCCTTAGATTTTTTCTTCCTAGGAGCCCCTAATGCTCACTGCCCGGTGATGGACAGTGTTGCCTGTAACGAGAGAACACTGTCCGGAGGCGGCAGTGCACTGAGAAGGCTCCGGGCTCCAATGACCATAGATGTTGACGCGCCTTAAATTAAAAAAAAAATATTGAAATTAAAAAATTAGACATTCTGTTCTTAATCCTTCAAATTGATGTTCAATTAATTATAACATCTAGGGAATCCAAGTGGGCAAAGTTACTAAATCTGCAACTACAAACTTCAGGATCAGAGCTCCTAAAGAATGCCGCCATAAGACATCAATATTCCAGTCCAGTGTTCAGATACATTACCTATTCTTTCTTACTCCCATGTTCGGACCAAACGACTGACTGCAAATTTCACAGCAAAGGATCTTTGATGAATTCATTGGGTTCATCATAAATATTTTGCAAGAGTGAGATAATTTCAAAATATATGAGATAAGATATAAGAATGACATAATATTGAGATAAAGAATGAGATAGACAAAAGCTTGATTACAATATATACATAAGCAAGTACAATAATAATATATAGAAGTCCAATATAACCTTCTTACATGTTTTATTATGGTTTTATTATGGATAAGGCGAGGGACAATATGCAGGGAAAAAGGGAAAAAACCTGCAGCTTTAGGAAAATATTATGAGATGATATATATCAGTCTTATATCCATGTAATTATGGTGGAATCGTAGGTTGCTATTTCGTGGCAGAGTGGATGGGAATGACAATCTAGAGTGGAGGAAGGAGTGGAGACGATTTTGGATGAAGGAATAAACTGAGGTTACTGAAGATTTTACGTGAAGTTGGTCGATTTTGTGTGTCGTGGTGAGTCAGTCGCAAGTCTTAGAAATTTGTTCCGGATTATTTGAAGTTTTTGGATGTTTCTGTTACTAGTCAGGCTCCAGGCGGAGAAAGCGTAAGTACCATCGGTCTGATGACTACTTTTTACAGTAGGAATTTGTTTTGTGTCGTCATTTATGAGTCGCCTGACAGTAACGAGAAGAGTAGTTTATAGTCATTTTTCCAGAATTCATTTTGTCATATATGTGGGTCGTGAAGTTCAATTTGTTGTCCAGAGTTATTCCGAGGTATTTGACGTTGTTAGTACAAGCGATCAAAGTAAAAAATAAAGAATGAGATTTTCATAATGCTTCCACGTGATGTGAAGTATCCGAGCACCTTTTCTGTTCGTTTTTTAATTCCTTGTTCATTCTGCAAGGACCTTCAATACCTCATCGTTTAATGAAATCCCCGATGAGGGTGTCATTTGTATCGAGAAGACATCATCACAATCCTTTCCTAAAAGAGAGAGAGAACCCATCTAATTTCCAGTCCACGTTTTTGTCTATAGATTGTGGCCTTTTGATCTTCGTCCAAAAGAATTCTAGCAATTGATTAAAAGGAAAGGGATAATGCGACAGTAAAATACTAAAAAGCCAGAAAGCCTATATAGCCTAACTGTACCTAGTTCTCTTGGAAGTCTCCGAGTTCTATAGTAGAAGAGAATACCTTATCCTTATAGTTGCGCTGGCAATATTTCATATACGAGTATTTCGTATTTCGGAGTAAGAGACAAATAAAAACAAAAAAAAAAATAACTCATGCCGTTTTGGAAAATATTAAGAAAGTAGAAAATGTGTTCAGGAAAAAGTGTACTTCAGGTGTTTGTGATTTTGATCGATTCTTTCGTGTTAAAACTTCTTTTAAACATGAATGCACAACTAATCAACATAAAGAGAGAGATGAAAGTGAGTGAGAAAGAGAGGAAGGGAGAGGTAAAAGTTTATTTCCGTATGAACGTGATTTCGCAAAAAAACTTATACGAGCTCAATACTTTCCATTTAATGTCAGTAACATTGAAAGAAACTCAAAATTAGCATATAAGAAAATTTAATATTTTAGCTTAAAATCATAAAAATATTAGCAAAACTGTTTTGCAGAGAATATTAAACATTGGCAACTCCGAGACCATAAGTTGTACAATTTCTGCCTTTTTGTCACGAAAACTTAATTTGCACGAAGTTCAAACCTTCAACTTATATTATAATTTAAAGTTTAAAGTTATATTATATATATTATTATATATTGTTATATTGTAGTTCAATGTTTATAATTTATTTATATTATAATTTAAACTTATATTATAACTTATTATAATCAAGATATTTCTTCCTAAGATTTACCTTACTTTATATCTTTTAATTATTCAAACGTAGGGTCAATCAAATAATATGCGAATGATATTTACATTGCAAAAAGCCTAAATTTTATCATTTCATCATCAATACTGCAAAGGATATTACTATCAACTTATTGTTAAACAAGAACATCATTCAATATTTCCAAGAATGTAGAGTATATAGAATATAATACGTTATCTATCCTAGTTTCGCCGTTTAGAGCATAATAGTTGAAAACACCATAACTTACCAAATTCCCCAAACTTGTGTTTAATGTTTAAATTGTTAAAATAATTTAACAGAAATCTCCAAACGATTTAACACTAAATATTTGGTGGCAATAAAAATAAATTTACACAAATATTTACCATCCAAAATGAAGGAAAGCTACTCAGAAAACTATTTTATTCAAATTACTATTACAAGAACAAAGTTAAAATATTTAGTAATCTAACTTTCCTTGCATAGTTTACAAAGTGAAGTATCTATCTTTTAGTTTGTAATGTGTGTTTTAAAAGTTTTAAGTAGTAAATGTTATTAATTGTGAACATTAATTAGCGACTTTGATATTTAATTATATATTAAATTAAATCGTTAATGTTTATGGTAATCTTTTCAAATGAACAATAAAGAAATAAAATTAAAGAAAAGAAAAAAAATGTTAAGAATACAGAAATGTTATGTTTGATGTATTATTGGAGATAGTAGTTTAGCTGAAGTAATCTGTGAGATGTAGCTGCGGTAGCTATCCCACTTCTATTTCCGATCCATTAGGCTTAATCCAAGGATTCGAATATATTGAAACAAGTGAACAAATATTTCAACTTAACTTTCACTAATATTTTTATTCGTTATTTCTTATTGAATTCAAATAATTTACGATTTTATTTTATTCTGTTATTTCAGATGTTCATGTTAACTAAATATTTAATTAAATTGATTGTTTCTTTTATCCTCTTAATGTAGACTGTACGGCCATTCTGTCTTTGCTGTCCAATTATGTACACTTCTTAAAAAGTCTTACAAAAAAACAATTGGGAGAAGAGTAAACTATTCGATGACTTACTGGTGGCAAATAGTTACTTTAAAACAAAGCGACCCATTTGTCGGTATCTAATCATCGCATGATGGCAGCCGACACTAGTTCGTTTAGAGTAACAGATGCATTTAGATGGTATATAGATTGTCGAATCAATAGAACATCTTCACTGGTTCTCTTGTGTAATGTGATAACAAGAAGGAGTGATAACAAGAAGGAAAATATGTAATTTTTAAATTATAAAAATTATAACTAGTAGTGCCAGCCAGTCGCTATTATTCAGGTCAAGAGCCGCGGTCAGTGCACGGTCAAAGGGACCGCCAAAGACACACCGCTAAAATTCTTTCAACAAGAACCCTTTTAAAAGGGTCATTATACGGTCAGAGTACAGAAGCCACCTGGCCGATATACAAGGGTCAACAAACACTCAAAAGACCACCTGGCTACAGTCTTTTGATAACCGCCATCATCTGTTGCCACACTGGTCACCGACCTATTCAAGACCTAGGGTCAACACACGGCAAGAGATGTTTTAGTGTGACCCGTAATTACACACTTGTCAATGTGTGAGTGATGCCAATATAAACGTCTCTCCACCCCGGAAGAGGGGTTGTGTATTCTTCAGTATTTTATCAGCGTTTCATCAGGATTCTACCAGTGATATACGACATCAGTTCATACATTGCGAGCGCGTCCCTATCTAAGGTTTTAAACATATATTTATTCATCAATCATTATAGTTGTGCATTCTAGTTACCATTTAAATCATTTTAAATTACTTGTAGTTTATCTTTGTAAATTATTGTTAAAATATATATATCTATTTTCGTAAATTAGTAAGTTCATATTTCGAGTAACAACTCTCTAAAAATCTCTAACTAACTCCCAACTATTCATCGCATCACAACCCTCTTCAAGACATCTGATTCCACTACACTGTAAACACGTTTTTTGTAGTCATCAGAAAGAAGGAATGTTCGTGCCCTGGCTTTTTTCTCAACCAAATTACTGGAACATCCTATATGTAATAAACAAGGAACCCTGCGCATGGATCCCACAGATATACCAAATTCTCGTAACAGTTTAGAATAAATCTCAAGGCCGCTACAAGTGTGGCTACTACAAGTTTTCCTCTGACCTGCTGGTGGCTCTAGTTCATCAGTATTTTCTAAAATTTTGCACCAGATACTTTTGATTTTTCATCGTCGGAGTCTTTGTCTGGGATCTTTCCGATACTTCTTTTGCTAGTCTATCACCCTACTGTTTCCGTATTTACAGATAAAAAAAAAATCTCCAAATTTTCTTCCGCAATGTGATATTACTATTATAAACAATAATTATTCTCCAAGAAGGAACAAAACATTCGGTCCAACCCTCATTTTTACCGCATAACCAAAAGTTATATTTTACTGATATAATTATTGTTTTTTTAGGTAATAGTGGCAGATAATGACCCTGCCTTATAAGAAAACACAATAATTCTATCAGCATAAAATAAACGAAGATAAAAACCAAAACAGAACTCAAAAGTTATATTCCGTATCGTACAAAATATGGCAAACTCAGAATCTACGAAATTGGCCTACGAACTTTGGCCGGTGTTTAATTTGTTTGTAAATATAACTTACTGTTTAACTGCTAAAAAGTTTAAATACTATATTTAGTTGAGGTATGTCAAACGTGGCTATAAAAAGCTGACGTTTCGTCCATATTGCTACGACTCTGAAGAGGCTCAAAGCCAAACTCTACCGATATCACAGTTTCAAATGCAAGAGCACGAGGTCCCATCGAAATCCAAGTATTATATAGAAACTATATTGACAATATTAAATAACTATTACAAGATGTTCTAAAAAAGTCATCGCCTGAAACAGTTTATTGCCACGAATTGACGAAGGCAATTTACAGAAAACTTTTAAATTTAATTTTAGTAGCACATTGCTACTAAATATGAGATCTTTCAAATAAGCAACACGTAAAATATCAATTTTAATTGGATGTAGATTAATTAATTTAATAGGATTTTATAATTTTAATTAGGTTTCATTACTGCCTAATCCAATGTAATTATTCAAGAATTTCATAATTAATGTTTGATTGTTTATCGGCCGTTAGAGTACATAGTGTTAAATTCGTGAGACTTGGCCAGATTTCATAATAATATACGATATTAATCCCCAAATGTTCATGGAATATTTCAAGAATCGCCAGTCTTTTGGGATTAAGCTGAGAACTGAACTAGCCTACCTTAACATTTTTGAAACTTATGAACTGCGAAAAATTAATTGACCTCATTTGTTCTACGATGGTTCTCAAAAATTTGGTAAAATATAAAACCCTTTTTAACAACATTAACATATAACGAGTAAAACTAATTGGAAGCGATCAAAATTGATCTTTGACAAGAATGTTCTGATATGCAATGCACTTCTGTAACCTATCTGGACTTACGGACTCAATGTACTGGGGTCAGCCAAGCATTATAATATCTACAGCCCTCGATTCTCACACTTCAAAATTCTACGCCGAATATTCTTCTATACCGAATAATACTCCATATTATGTCTCCAATAGAACCATCCATAATGACTTATACATTTATTAAAGACTTAATCTCAAAAAAAAAAAATCATTCTCTCATTTCTGGTTATGCTAACACAAATTCTTTACTCTCAACTTTGTCCCTTTCTGGTTGGACTCAAGCGGTGCTAGCCGCATGATTCCCTCAGCTATAGAGGTCAGTAAATAAATAATGTACTCGGAGGGTCACCAAAGAGTAATAATTCCTCTCATATCTGGTGTGACAAAAACAGAGGTGATAGGAATCGATGAATATGTGGATGGGTCCCGCAATGCTGGCTAACATTTGGTATTTTATCCGTCATCGCATGGACATTTATATTGTTCCTGACTGGTTTCGGATTTTCATCCTTCGTCAGAGCAAAGTTCGTGTAGAGAGTTCATTTCAACTTAATGTTTCTGTTACCCTCACACTTGTTGGTTGTATATACGTGGGAGGTTATCATACCATGTTATGTGGAACCATATATACAACCAACAAGTGTGAATGTAACAATAACATTAAGTTGAAGTGAACTCTCTACACTAACTTTGCTCTGACGATGGATGAAAATCCGAAACCGGTCAGGAACAGTATAAATATGCATGCTATGACAGATAAAATACCAAATGTTATCCAGCATTGCGGACCCATCCACATATTCATCGATTCCTATCACCTCTGTTTTTGTCACACCGTTTATTGTTGCAGAAACTTTGCTCTTGCAGTTGTAAATTTCAAACAATATAATAGTAGGTTTGCATTAAGTATCATGAAGGAGATGAGAATCACTTATAAAGTTATTTGTATCTGTTGCTCCTTTTTAGCACTGATGATGATTATATAATAATCGAAATATCTACGAAAAAAACTGACGTAACTTTTTTTTTTAAATCTATCCTGACTAAAGACCCGAAAATAAAATTAGTGATATAATTATCATTACAGTAAAGTAATAACATCTTGCTTCTATGTAAACAGAATACTACATTAAAGTAAAATTATTCTAGTTCATTTAGATAATGTATATTTGATAGCAAATATGCTTGTTCATTGTATAATAATTATGGCTGTGTTATAACATAACCAGAAATGCTACCACATAACCTTTCATTACCTCTTTACCCGTTGCAATAGTGAACATACGCTAGACATATAACTTCTATACCATTGGCATTTATGTTACAAAAAAATCAATTTGTCATTATTTCTTTTATATTTTATGTACATATATATATATTTTCTACGCCATTTGAGGCATTTCTGCCATTTTAGTGCGGGCAGCCCAATAATATTCAGTCATTGTAATGTATATCTATAAATGGTTTTCAATTTTTTAATATATTTTTCTCAGTCCTAATAGATAAATATATGCTCTTAATAAGTAGTATAAATTGTATCTAATCATATTGTATGGCAGTAATATGTTGAATTATTGCTTATTATAATAGCCCGAGAGTGGTATGAAATATATGGAAACGTTGGCATTTGTATGATATTTCTAATCTGATCGAACTATCTCACAATAAATCTTTATAATAAAAGTAACGATCGTGAACATAATTCAATAAAATAAATAATAGAATAAAATAAAATGTATTATTTATAATCAGAGCTGTGCCCAATACTAAGTGAATTCTTGTAGAAACAAAGTTTATAAAAGATTTGCATATTATTAATAAAAATTAAACTAATTAAATACAAATCCAGTAAACTGTTGGTAAGTATTTAAATGCTGAATATAATGAAGTAAATATATATGATCGTAAGATTATGAAGGAAGTAGGTATAATAATTAAGTTATAACATGTTATGAATAGAAAATTACATCAATTAATAGTGATATTGATTAATTTTAATAATGATACTATAAAATTGGTATTTAATAATAATAATTAACGTTTGTTCGAATATTCATTCATCGACGTTTGCTCGAAGATTCATTCAGGATAAAAGCCCTGAGTTTTGAGTGCGCCATCCATGTAATGAAATATAATATATTTTCTCTAAAGTGTTGATGGTTAGCAGGCTATTAAGTGAATGGTTAACGATAAAAGGAAAAAGATATTTGGCTCCGTAAGGACTGTAGATGGCCAATGGAATAAAGATTTCTAGAAGTTGTATATTACAGAATATACAGTTGTTAATTCTATTTAATTTATGTATTGACCCATTATGAAATATATGAAATTTTTTTTGGATTTGCCAAACTTAGTTGTCTTCAAATCATTTGCTAAAAATAATTTTTTCTGTAGATGGTTTAAAACAAGACATTAGTAACTTTTAATTTTCATTTTTATATTTCTGCGATGTAAGAATTGTGTATGTTTAAAAATTCTTTCTCCACATCTTCACGACTGCCTCTATATTGAAAGCCTTGATAAATACAGGAAACTCTGCCGAAACGTTGGCATAATTGAATGTTTTTTTCCTTGACCGTACCTCACTTAATTTTTTTCTAACATAATTCATCAACCCCCATATTGCAATGAACCTCTTCAGGATGATTACAGCTTGAAAGCTAATGGTAGGTACTCAAAGTGTTTATCATAGTGAATATTGTTTAAGTTTACAGTATTTACTTTATTTCTAGTGGAGTTAATGGATATCCTAGGATATATTGCAGGCAGGCTGGTTAACTAACTGGGAATTGGGAGATAAAAAAAAATTTGCTTAATTTCTATAATCTATTCTACTTTGTTCTATTTTTTATTGATTTTTTTTGTTGTTGTTGTTGTATATATCGAAACAACATGTTTTCATATATATTTCATTGATTATTTTATTTGTAATAAGAAATTCAAATAATTTTGTATTTACTGTAAATACTTTTGAGAGTACGTTGAAATAAAATCGCTCAGCGCAAGGATTGGAAAAAATAAAAGTGATTTCAGAAGATTCATTTAATATAAATTATTTAATTAAATTTTACTAAAACTTCAAAATAAAAACTAATAAAATAAAATGTTTAAGTCAATATAAAACTGTAACATTATGGCTGGTGGTGGATAAGTTATTTAAAAGAATATTGCAAACTATATTAATATTTTTCTTATATGAAATATGATACTTTTAAAAAACGTATTTCTGGCTTCCCCCACCACCTAACAAGGTCTTCTTTAATAAGGCTGGTAATCGGATAAGTAGAGAAAATAAAGCAGTAAGTGACATTTTATGATCTACAGTAATCATCCTAACTGACATTGTATTTATTATTTACTGTTGAAGAGTTCACAAGTCAAAAAATGTTATTTACTTTGATTATAAAAGTTAAGTTTCCCAAATAGGTTTGCTTGGTGCACATTATAGATTTCTTAAGGAAATGTGATATTACGACATATTTCCGAATAACTGGATGAAGTACCGTGATACAAATTCATAGGATGACTTTCAAACGGTAACTTTCAAATCAGCGCGGCATACACAGTATAAAAGAACATCCAAATGTACTGTACTTTCAGAAGAAAAGTAATAAAGTGATTCGACTTTCTCATTCATTTTGGAACAATGGCGTCACCTATGTTCTGTCACCTGTTACATTGTAATTTGAAATGAATTTGTCTCTTTATAACATCCACTTCATCCTATGCTCTTCTTTTCCTCTTAGAGCTAACGACGCAGCATTTCACAGTAGCGACAATCTTTATTTACCGTTGTTCTTAAGAGCTTAGTATATTTTTGAAAAAACCTGCCTGAAATTTATAAGCACCAAGTTGCCAGAACTTCTGTTACAATTAAACCTTCCTTGTATTATTAGACAACACCCCCCCTAGTTTACAAAATATAGAAAATAATTCCCAAAGTCTTCTGTCACTTTTCCTCTTTAGAGAGCAATTTCTATTTTCTTGTTGAGTTTTATTTTTCATTCGTAAAGATATTGTTCAATAGGTTTGATGATTACCGAAAATGAAATGCTAAGTTCCAGCTTTTTGCGATTTTCCATTTTTAATTTATGATCCTCCCCCCAACATTCACAGAAAACATACACACACATATGTGTCTACAAACACGTACACGGTCATATATATATATATGCTCGCAAGGGGTATCTGTTGCATGTAGTTACATGGGAAGTAGCGACCCCACGGGTTACCACAGCTCAGTATTCCATGTACTTCAAAGAACAGTACACAATACACTTGAATTACATACATTCTACACTTTACAGACAAGGACAAACACAGTACACAAACTAGGGTCTCCGTCCGTAGTTAATTGCGTAAGCCAAGGGATAAGAAAGGGATTAACTCCGTGGTAGCGCGCTGGACTAGCAACGCGTAAGTCCCGGGTTCGAATCCAGCATGCTGCCTTTAGATTTTCTTTTCCTAGGAGCCTCTACAACTCACTGTCCATTGGTGGCAGTGTTATCTTTAGCTAGAGAACACTGCATGCAGGCCGGCAGTGCACTGAGAAGGCTCCTAGGGTGCAACTAATCCTCTACAACAATCTACAATATATATATATATAAAGAGACCAATTTCTAGGAACCACTTTTTCGAACTCAGGGGGATAACCTTAATCAAGGCAAAATGCTTTCAAGTCCCCGGTCTCGAATGGAATCATGGCTAAAGAACTTAATAGCGGTGAAAACTCTGTAAGAAAATTTGACACATCGCAATACTTAAAATGCTGAGCTCATAAATAACAAACATGCTAAATACAATTTACTTTCTGGAAATATTAAATGTGTTCAATAATTATTAAGTTAATAAACGGTAGTATAGTTTAGAAATCAGCATTGTGAAGAGAAAATATATTGTAATGGAAAGATCATAATCAAAAGAGCAAAACGAGTAAAAAAAGTGAAAGATAATGACGATACCGAAAACAAGCTGGAAATGGATGTAAAAATCAGATACCAATACGTAAAAGCTCAACGACTTTTTCAAAAATGAATCCACTCTGAAATACAAAATTTATAACTCTAATTAAGTTAAAAAGAAGTGCTGAAGATGTAATGTAAAGAAAAGAATGTGAAATAAAGTTATACTGGAAATTTGTTCATAAATGGTGTACCATGGTCATAAAATGAGAAATTAAATTTTACACCATAATCAAGACAAAATGCTTTCAAGTCTCAGATCTCGAATGGAATCGTGGCCAAAGAACTTATAGATATTGATAAAACAACCAAGTGCTTAATTCTATGCTATAATCCAAAATTTTTGTAGAGAGTCAATCTTTGTTAGGGAAACGATTTATTAAGAATAGTAAAAGATTTTATGCAAATGCTATGCATTTTTATAGCCTAGCAGTCCTTATTTAAAAACGAAAAAAATCTAATTCGACAACGTAAAGAATATACAATATAATGAAGATGGGCACAGATTAAAAAGTGTAGAATGACTTTGCAAAGATAAAATAGATGAAAATCACTGGGAATGACACCTTCCAATGACAAATGATAGAAAGCAAGCTTCGACGAGTAGAGTTAAACATGCTACAACATGGTACAATAGTGGCATTCATGGTTGCAATTGAATATGGCGCCCGCAAACAAATTTTGATGGGTGATCATCCAAACAGGAAAATAGTCTGCAAATTCTGCGTCATTCCAAATGCACTAATGCATTCAGGGCAGACTAAAGACTTAGGTAGAAAAGGTCTTTAAAGATAAAGATAAAGGAGACCATGAGGGTATTGTTGATTAACATAAAAATAAAAAATGCAATTAATTTTTTTTTATCAATGGAAAATCTTCTGCTAAATTATAATTCTGAAGTGGATCTAACGTATTTTTTTTTGAAAATAGAAAAAATATTAAAAGTTAAAGATTATATTCTAAAATAATCAAATATTTCGCTTTATAACTTTTTAGAATTTTATATCTTATTTTTGTAATCGCAAACTCAATATGATCAAGGTGATTCTACTAAAATTCATAGGGAGTATTCATATTTCAAGGTAGTAAATCGCCATCAAACACTTCTAAAAGATTAAGTAATAAAATATGTACACCGTCTACTGTAGACATTAAAGTTGAGTAGTGTGCAGAAACATGTATAAATAAAATCTATATATTAGAAAGTGGATGCAGCTCTATCACATTTATTTATGTATTGACTATGTATTACAATTTACTAAAATTTTGCGTAAATATCTTATAAAATATAATATTTGTTGATACACTGACCATCTGAATTGCTTCACAAATAAAATATGCACAAATTTCGTAAAAATATATGCTTATTTTGAGTATAAGAATCACGAAGGTTTGCCTTAAATAGAAACTAACCGTTCAGTGTCAACATTTCGAGTTTCACTTAAAACTTCTTTAGAATTTAAAAACTTTAAACATTTCAGTATATTATTATTTAAAGAAACGTTAATATCTGTGGTTATTGGCGTCCAGATTCTTCTCAGTGCACTGTCGTACTCGGTACAGTGTTCTTTTGTGACAGTAACACTATTCATCATAAGCTGTAATGGCTCTTTGAGTGAGAAAATCCTGTCTGAGATAATAACCAGGACTTAAACCTGAGATCACCAGTATCAATCCAACATGCTACCACGGTGCTAATTCTGCAACTTTTAAATCTTTCTACATGAATCGAAAACATCATCTTACATTAAAAACTGCAAATTTAAAAACTGAAATCTAGAAAAAAATAAAAAAAATCAAGACATTTTTACCGCAATGCTGGGAAAAAATCACAAGGTTTTTTTCTGCTAAATTTTTGTAATCAACGACGGTTTGGATATTCATACACCTTGGATATCTTCATAAACCGTAAAATATTGTTAAAAACTGAACGAACAGTTTACACACATTGAGTGATTTTGCCATTATTATAATCTGTGGTATCAGTTTGTTTATTACAATGGGGATCATCAGAGACATTTTCCGTGGTAGCCTGCTTCATTTTGTGGTCATCGACCGGTTTCGGGTATTCGCCCATCTTCAGGATGCGTTTAACTCAAGTTTACAAGTGTGTAAACTTAATTTGCTCTGTGCAAGTCTCTGTTGCCGTACTGTCTGAAAAACGCATCCTGAAGATGGGCGAACGCCCGTAACCTATCGATAACCACAAAATGAAGCAGGCTACCACGGAAAATGTCTCTGATGCTTTCCAGCCCTACGGAACCAACTACCACAACTATAATGAGGATGTTGAAGGAGAGAAATTGTCTGGTTTAAATGAATTAACTAAATATGGTTAACACTCTACAATATAATAAGTGACGCTGACTGCCTGGAATTTACACTTGAATGATAGTGTATGGTAGAGTAGTAATGGGTAATGACACGTAGAGTGACTGGCTGTATGAACTCAGTAGTATGAACTGTTCTGGTATGTGATTTCTCCCACTCCAGTCCGAGAGAGTGGTCCTATCATTTTGTCTCTCTGCTATTACATTATCAAAACATTCTGTAGTCGAAACCGTTCACAAAATTAAGCAGACTATTACGACAAAAAATATCTGATGAAATTAAGAGATAATTTTGATGAATTACTTTAAAACATTTAATTTTTATTTTTATTTTATGTAGTTCATATTATTTTAATTTGCAATTTTTAGTGTGTAGTTGTGATATCAATTTGTGCAGCATTGCAAAAAATATATCCAAAAACCTGCTTTTTACCATGAAATATTTAAAATTATTAAAAATGTATGAATAATAAATCACACCGAACGGCATATCTAATGAATTTATAAAAAAAAATCTATCGGAGCAGAATCTTTGTATGATACAAAAATTATTCAATAATATTCTTGAGAATGAACTCATCCCGAAAGTATGGGGAAAATCCGCAATGTTCACTTTATTTAAAACAGGCGATCCCACTGTATTTTATGATAGTTATAGATGTATCTCATTTATAAAAAGTATAACTAAATTATTTACACATGATCTGAATAATAGGCTTTTTTATTGGACAAAATATAGTAGGCAAATAAGATACTCTGGTATGTACTAAATTTCTCATAACAACGCCAGTTTTCAGATGGCTCGAGTGTTGTAATTATTTTGAACTAATAAAATAATTTCTGAATTATATTAACAAAAAGTTGCTGGTAACCATATTATTTACAATGGCTTTATTTTATTTTCCACATTACTAGTTTAAAAGTGCTGTCAGTGAAAAACCTTCTAATGAGAATGATTACTTAGTGAAAGTTAAATAATGAAAAGAAGACTACATAGGGGCTTTAGAAGTGAAAAGCAAAACAAATAAAACAATGGAGTTAGCACAGAAGTCGCTTTAAGAGATAATTCGACCATGACTTCAAGGAACACTGGACTGACAAACACATAGAACTGGCGCACAATTACAGATTTAGAAAGAAGTATTCACAAACATTTCTGCTTTAAAGTAGAAGCAAGGAAATTAGAGCAGTAGAACATTTTGCTAAATTACATTATCAAGAAAGAAGAATGTCACAAATGGAGAGGATATATTAATTAAAGTCTATGAGCCTTTACAGAATTATAAAATAACAATTTTGTTTAATATATTAATTTCATTTACGTATATATAATTTTCTAGTGGCTTAAAAGTTACCAAAATATCGAACTTTTACTGCTTTTGTTTTCAGACTACCTAGATAGGGAAATATGTTTCGTAAATAACCTGAAGGTAAAAAAAAAAATCCTTGATTCATGATGGATGACATGCTTGCTAGTACAAACAATAGAACTTTTTCCAGTCCATGGATTGATTGAGTGTATATGCTTTCGTTGTGAAAAAATATTTGCATTATACAAAAAATAATTGGCATATGGGTTCTTCAGCGTTTTCTGATAGAAACGTTGACATTGATTATTAAACTTATTGTTTTAATTGAAATAGTTTAAATTGTCCTAGATTACGGATCCAATTAAGTTTAATAAGTAAAGCTAATACTAGTTAGATAAGAGACTACATAACTATCAGTCAATACTACAAACGACCCTTGATATCTAAAATCAAAGAACTTCGTAAAATAAATTTTTTTCGAAAAAAAAATTTAACGGAATATCAAGTTCCAACTATTCAGGTATTTTCATTATTTTATCCGTCGTAGCATGCATATTAGATTTATTCCTGACCGGTTTCGGATATTCATCCATCGTCAGAGCAAATTCACCAAGTTTGTGTAGAGAGTTCACTTCAACTAAATGTTTCTGTAGACTCACACTTGTTGGTTGTATGTATGTGGGAAGGTTATAAGGTTATGTTACTAAATGTGTGTGTTTCATGATAAAGTGAAATTATTATAAATTGTGATTAGGCATTAGAAAACAGTGTGTAATAAATAGCATGTTTTGAAGAATAGTTTATAACTAAATTTTAAGACGGTTGTTAAGCATGCACAGTGTTTTATCAAGTCATTTTCATTTGGGGAGGGGGTAAGTTATTTCAGGAGTAAATTGTATTAATAAGATTAGATAAATTTTAAGGAAAGGCAATTAATGGATTAATTTTTAAAGAGAAAGGTACTGCAAAGTTTATGGACAGTGAAAAGTTGTACAAGTAAAAAATAAATGTGAAAAAGAAGAAGAAGCAGGGTTAATATAAGAGAACATGTAAGTAAATTGATATGTAAGAAGAAGGTAGCAAACAGCAAATTGGAGATGATTTTAAATTAGTAATAAAGGAAATCAAATGAGTGCTTTATTATCTTTTCATGTTTATTTTAAATGATATTAATTTATATAAATTACATTAAGAATATGTTGTGATGGCATTTGTAAAGGTATTTTTAATAGGGCACGGTAGGCTATTTCAAATATATCATGCAAATAATCTGTGCTTTAATCGGGGAAAGAAGAAGAATAAATCTAATATGCATGCTACGACGGATAAAATAATGGATGTTATCCAGCATTGCGGACCCAGCCACATTTTCAACAATTCAGGTATTTTGTTCACAAACCACCAGATACGTACGCATACACAGGCATATAAATACACATAATACAGCCTAACCATATAAATAATGATGGTAATGATAGAGAGACAAGGTTTACTGTGTAATTACATTGTCCCGAGACGTCCTTTGGCTCAACTGTTCAGTAAAGCTTATAAGTTTTTTAAAGTCTACCTCAAGGGTGGAAAGGGATAATCTCAGTGCTTGCGCTATCGGATTACAATGCGGAGGTCCAAGATTCGAGACTAGTGCTGCCCCTTAGAATTTTTTTTAACTAGGAGCCTCTACAGATACTGTTCGGTAATGGACAGTGTTACCTGTAATGAGAGAACACTGTCCGAAGGCCGGTAATGTACTGAGAAGGCTACGGGCGTCAATAACCATAGATGACGCACATTAAATTAAAAAAAAAAAACTTGTGAATCTCACACAACTTTCTCTTACTCCTGTTCTCAAAATTATAATTGACAAATTTTATAGTTAATGAACCAAATTTAACTGAAACTCCCAAAACTGAAAAAACTGTTCAGTAAAAGCGCACTTCTGGTTTACTAAGATTCTTGAAACTCGGAATTTTGGCCATCTATTTATTTCTAATTAATTCTGTATAGATGGTAGAATTGTATAATCAACTACGATAGCACTTTAGAGAAAAACATAACCCCATCCCTCCCCAAAAAATGCCCTTAAATGAATTTTTCTAGAGAAATGTTTTAAGTAAAAGTTGTACATCTTTGCATGTATAGTTTGTATGGAAGTTTTGAGAAAGTCGACGGAGCCTTTTTTAAGAAAATTGCAAAAAAGTGAAAAAAAAAATCATTTAGCAAAGTAGTAAAGTAAACGCACTTCCGGTCATCTGATTTTTTTCAAACTCGGAATTTCCTGATCACATTTAATTCTAATTAAGATTATTTTAGATGACCCAATTGTCTAATAAACTGATATAGCATTTTAGACGTAATCCTACCTTTCCCTCGAAAGTACCCTCAAATGAATTTTTCCGGAGAAATGATTCAAATACAAGTTGTAGCTGAATATGTGGATGGATCCGCAATGCTGGATACATCTGGTATTTTATCCGTTGTAGCACGCATATTTATTTTCTTCCTGACCGGTTTTCACCAAGTTCGTGTAGAGAGATCACTTGTTACTCACACTTGTTGGTTGTATATAATTATGTGGGGAGGTTATAAGGTTATGTTACTATGTGTGTGTGATTAATGACAAAATGGAATTATTGTAAGTTATGATTAGACATTACAAAATTAGTGTACAATAAATTTGTTTTCTGTTTTGCAGAATACTCCATAACTAAATTTTTAATAGTGTTGTAAAGTATGCTCAGTGTCTTATCAAGTTATTTCTATTAGGGGGCGATAAGTTATTTCTAGAGTATACTGTACTAATAGGAATAGATAAAGTTTGAAGAAAGGCGACGCAAAGTTTATGGGCAGTCAAAAGCTTGTACAAGTAATAAATGAATGTGAAATACAAGCTGGCTTAATACTAGAAAATATGCACACATACTGAAACAACCAACCCATATGATAAAAGTGGCATTTACAAACTCTCTTGCCCCGAATACAATTGCACGTTCATAGGCCAGACCGGAAGGCGCCTCAAAGACAGGTATAAAGAACACCTACGCTCATACAAATACAACAAAACCGACTTCACTTATGCTAACCACATTACAAAGTACAACCAGTACCACAAAGTAAAGACAAAACAATGGTCCTATTACACCAAGGCACAAAACGAAGACGAATGGACATTCTAGAAAAAATAGAAATATACAAACATAAGACTATCCACAAAAACATAATGAATGACCAAATAAACTATGATTCAGACACACTCTTTAAGGTCTGAGTGGATATTTCCGGTGAAAACTCTATATCGAAAATCTGACACGATTGCAATAGTTCGTCTTATTAGGAATAAGAGAAAGCAAAAAAAAAAAAAAATAATAAATATAAGTCTAAATATTACAGGTCCCTCATAACACCCTAAAATTAATATTTTTGATAAAATGTTTTAAATAAATGTGATTTATGTGGTGCTATGAAAATTCCAAGTTTTTAGGAAAATCGTTGGAGCAGTTTCCCAGAAAATTTCTAGATAGATACTAAAAAATCCTTTATCTGTAATCATACTTAATTGTGTTTCTTCAGTTTGGGACTTTAGCAATGCAATTAATGCTTGTTTACTATAATGGATGGTAAAATCATATTTTGTATTAAAAATAAAAGTTTGCTATTTCCTTTGTTGTTCTAGATTGTTCCTTTGTGTTCCAAAAAATACAATAAAAATCATTTAACATATAAGTTCATAGAACACAGTAATGTTAATTACAATATTTCCATTTAATTTTTTTTCGCCACGAAAATTTAATATTCTAGAAGCTTTTATTAATTTCATTTTTTTTAAATGTGATATATATATATATATAATATCTTTTCATCACGGGCAAGTTTCTTAAATAATAATAATACTAATAACTAATAATAATAATATTAATATTAATAATAATAAAATAATAATAAGGGCCTTTACCAATCTCAATAATGCGCACTAATATATATATAGTTAATTCACTGCTTTATACTGTTAAACTGTTTTAACTTTTTTATTTATTTTCTATATCTACGGGTGTGTTCTGTTTCTTTTTTAATCGTATAAATTGTATGCGTTCAGCGGTATTGAGCAGAAATAATTCAAAGGAGTATATTTTTTTTTAAGTATTGATTTTATTATTATTTAAGTATTTTTCTTTATATTTCTTTAAGTATTTTTTCCTTAAGTATTGCAGACTCCACACTGACGGTCATGGACCATTTGTATTTGTCTTTATATTGTACTTATTATGAAATATTGTTCTTTTTATGTATAAAGTGTATATATAAGTAGTGTATTTCTTATGATTTTTATGAATAAAAAATAAAGTATGATGTTTATGAGAATATTGTATAGTGTTTTAAAATAAAGACTTTTTCTTCTTATATATATATATATATATATATATCTCACACTTCATTTTTTGTTTGTTTAAGGTATAAAATCTCGGGCGTGTTATTATATTCAAGTAATAATTAAAAGTAAACAAGATTGATTGTAAAGGTAATGTCTAGGAGGTTGCCGTGATTTGGATACAAGCGCCATTTTATTGGTAAAATTTTAATTAAAATGCTTTACCAATAATGGAGATGAAATTAAAAGTTAAGTTAACCAAACTAGGTATTATTTATAGCAATATTAAAAACAAAAAGTCTTTGGTTATTTCTGTTTTTGGAATCAGAAAACAAAGATAAATATTATTTAATGGGTCCTCGAAGAGTTTTTTATTTATGAAATAACCATTTTAATGAGCCGATGTAGCGCTTAAATGGTAAATTTTGTGTTCACCACAGTATTGGGGGGCATATTATGAAAGCCGAATTAATTACTTAAATTACCTTATAATGGCAAACATAAACCTTTATATATTCAAAATGTGAATTACCTATAGTTTCATTATCTTACTTTTTTAAGTCTACTATAAATTTTATGATTTCTGCTAATGAAGTAGATTGAAGAAAGTTTCTTACTGAGGAGCGTTTTTATTACCTGATATCTCAATTTCAAAATATTTTATTTTTAAATAATAAACATAAGTGCACATAAAAAAATACATCAAACTTTGCGGAGATAGTTTATTTTGTTCCGAAACTTACTTTGTGTACGTTCTTGCAGTCGTGAATATAATTGATTTTGTGATGGTTCTGAAGACGTTAAACTTTCCTCTAAAGAATCGATCACTAACACCTGTATAAAAACTAAGGTAAATTAAATGTATTTTTTGGAATTCCAAGTATGTTGAAAATCGATTAACTAACACAGCTATTTATAGACAAGATTTCAGAGATTTTTCGTAATTTTCTTGAATTAAACCTTCAAGACTTCTATTTTTAAAAAAAAACTTATACAAATAATTTTAATTGAAAAATATTTTTGGAAAACTTTATTCCTGATTTACTAGGGGGATATGTGTTAGTTAGACATAATTGTTGGGTTTACTGGGAAATGTGTTAGTTAGCCTTATTGTAGAGGTTGCTGGGAAATATGTTGGACATAATTGTAGGGTATACTGGGAAATGTGTTAGTTAGCCTTAATTGTAGAGGTTTCTGGGAAATATGCTAGTTAACCTTAATTTAGAGGTTATTGGGAAATGTGTTAGTTAGCTTTAATTATAGAGGTTACTGGGAAATGTGTTAGAATTAATTTTAGGGTTTACTGGGAAATGTGTTAGTTAGCCTTAATTGTAGAGGTTACTAGGAAATGTGTTAGTTAGCCTTAGTTGTAGAGGTTATTGGGAAACGTGTTAGTTAGCCTTAATTGTAGAGGTTTACTGGGAAATGTGTTAGACATAATTTTAAGGTTTTCTGGGAAATATGCTAGTTAACCTTAATTTAGAGGTTATTGGGAAATGTGTTAGACATAATTTTAAGGTTTTCTGGGAATATGCCTAGTTAACCTTATTTAGAGGTTATTGGGAAATGTTTTAGTTAGCTTTATTATGAGGTTACTGGGAAATGTGTGAGAATTTCTTTTAGGTTTACTGGGAAATGTGTTAGTTAGCCTTAATTGTAGAGGTTACTAGGAAATGTGTTAGTTAGCCTTAGTTGTAGAGGTTATTGGGAAACGTGTTAGTTAGCCTTAATTGTAGAGGTTTACTGGGAAATGTGTTAGACATAATTTTAAGGTTTTCTGGGAAATATGCTAGTTAACCTTAATTTAGAGGTTACTGGGAAATGTGTTAGTTAGCCTTAATTATAAAGTTTACTGGGAAATGTGTTAGTTAGCCTTAATTGTAGAGGTTACTAGGAAATGTGTTAGTTAGCCTTAGTTGTAGTGGTTATTGGGAAACGTGTTAGTTAGCCTTAATTGTAGAGGTTTACTGGGAAATGTGTTAGACATAATTTTAAGGTTTTCTGGGAAATATGCTAGTTAACCTTAATTTAGAGGTTACTGGGAAATGTGTTAGTTAGCCTTAATTGTAGAGGATACTGGAAAATGTGTTAGACTTAATTTTAGGGTTTTCTGGGAAATGTGTTAGTTACACTTAAGTTTGACTAAATTTTGAATTGCCGTAACAAATTTTACTAGGGGCTTATAGAAGATAATATATAGATACATTTATTTTGCCACTTTTGCCCTAAAAGCCAACAAGTATAAGCCCCACCACCTATACTTACAAAGAAATCAAATAAACATTTGGTACAAATTCCAAGTTTCAAGAAAAGTTGTGAATTAAATTGTAATCATTGCATAGAAAGAAGTCGAAGTGTGAATAAAATTTATAGCTTTCACACTGGATTTCTTTATATTTTAGATTCTATAAATTTGATTTTTAAGAATAGTTAATTTGTTATATGCCACTTTTAATATAATGTTTGTGTATTGATTGCTAGTTGCGAACAACTGCAAAGTTTTCAAAAAGTCAATACATAGATCTATTCCTGAAAAAACTTGATATACTGGGATTATAGACTCACCTCTACAAATGGCATTTTTAGGGGATTCCATATCCCATTAGTTAAAGATAAAATATTACATGAAAAATTTTCCTTCTCTCTCACTCTTCCGGCGGTGAATGATAACACGCAAGAGATGGCCGCATAGAGAGAGAGAGAGAGAAATATTATATAAAATATTGGTGGACTTTTCAAGAAAGCCGTGCTCCTCTCTTTTACAAGTTTTTTTTTGTTAGAAGTTAATTTTTCGTTCGTTATTTTTTGATTAAACATTGCTAAGTTCACTTGTATTTATTAAGTCAGGCAAAAGTGTTCTCAACTTCCGATTTTTTACAACTTATTTATTAGGACTATAAATATGATTTCAGAAATATAGATTTTATATATTTACTATTTTGGTTATTCATAATTTATCTCCTCCCTATGAATTAGACCTATTCAGAGAAAACTATACTATTCAGAATAAAAGAAACTATGATTATTATGTATTATATAGTTTTTATCAATTAAGATTAATGAGGAAGTGTTACCACGTGGTCTACCACGCGAAAGTTTCTTACCTCAAGTCCACTGCTACTGTTAGATTTTTTTTTTTCCTAGGAGACACTATAGCTCGCTTACTGTCTGGGCTGTAGTGCCTGTAATGAGAGCAATGTCCATAGCCACCGGCCGCCAGTGATTATAGATATTGATTGGCCTTAAAAAAAAAACAGAAAATAATAATAAAATGAAATTAATAGTTTTTTTCTACGTCATCATTAGTCGTGGTTATTCAAGACTTCTTGTTTTTTTTTAAAAAAAAACTTGTGCAAATAATTTTCATTGAAACATATTTCTGGAAAACTTGATTCCTGATTTACTAGGGGGGGATATGTGTTAGCTAGAATTAATTGTAGGGTGGTTTACTGGGTAATGTGTTAATTAGCCTTAATTAGGTTACTGGGAAATGTGTTAGTTAGCCTTAATTGTAGAGTTTATGGGAAATGTGTTAGTTAGCCTTAATTGTAGGGTTACTGGGAAATGTGTTAGACATAATTGTAGGGTTTCCTGGGAAATGTGTTTGTTAGCCTTAATTGTAGTGGTTACTGGGAAATGTGCTAGTTACACTTAAGTTAGACTTAATTTTGAATTGCCGTAACGAATTTTACTAGGGACTTATAGAAGATGATATATAGATATATTTATGTGGCCACGGGCTTCCCAATTTTACAATACCTATCTCTCTATTTGTCCGATATAAATAAAATTATTCCTCATGTCCACTAAGCGACGGAATAAAATTAATCACAACAGGACATACATAATTTAGATTTCAGTATAAAATGAATGCATCAAGTTGCTTCTATTTGGAATTTCTGTGAAAAATTTGCGAAAGTCAAACCATACAGTACATTTCAATGGACGGAAACCTTAACTGAAGAAAAATCTAAAGAAGTATTTAAAATACGAATTCAGTTTTATCCGTAAGAAAAAAATCTTATCATGTTTTCCTGTGACATTCAAACAAAATATCAAATTGCAACTTCTTGCTTTAAAAAGAAAATGGGATGGTCAGAACACTTTTCTTTTTTAAAAAAAAAAAAGTAAGGAAAAAGAAATCTTTTTATTAAAAATAATTTATTTAATAAAAATAACTTCCTCATTTTTCTAGTTTAGACGACGCAGAGCGTTCTGCTACTAATGGCGTACTTGTAACTGATTCCGTTTGCTTCCAAGTCAGAGAAGACATACACACTTCAGAGTAGTAATTTTAATGAACTTCTTCTATCATTTAAAGATTACCACATCAAAAGCATCAATATGATAGTTCGTTTCATTTTGTATTGCCAACACTGAAGAGGGCAACCATTCATTCAATCTACTCAAAAGCTATAGTTTCTTTGCAACTGGAAGCGGCTCAAACATATCATGTTTAAAAAAAGTCCATTTGAACTTATATACTGTAATGAATCAGAAACAGAATACAGGAGGGCTGCCTGAATTAAAAAACAAAGAATTTACCAAGTTACGTTATTATACTATTGTTAATTTTTTAATAAAAATACAAAGAAAATGTGTATGTTTATTATGTACATAAAAAACTATAAATATGGATCTATATTATTCATTAAAATAGAACTAACACATTTTATAATGAAGAATTATAAACAATAATATCAGCAAAATCAAGTACAAACAGTGTACACAGTTCAATATAATCGTAACAATAAAAAAAAAAAGCTTCAAGGTTGTTTGATTTTATTATTTATTAGATGCGATATTTAATAAATAATATGAGGTAATACAATTTTGTTTTGTTTATATACCTTTATGTGCATAATATTTAAAAATATTGATGTATTAAAAAGGTGTATATATATATATATATATACCATATAGTGTCCCAAGGTATATGGATAACGACTTTTTCTCGGAAACTAAGATAGCTAGAAAAAAACTAAAAAATACGTGTCCCCGTAGTTTTTTGTTAGAAATCCAAATTTAATTTGCTAATTTGTTTTGGTGCTTCCAGAAGAGAGATACAGACACCAACTTAATTTTTTCAAATGGGAAGGTGTGGTTTTTATTTAAGAAATAGATTCCTCCATTTTTTGTAAGAAAAATTTACTTGAACGGTTTTTTTCTTTGAGGATATTTTACAAGTTATGAATGAAAACATGATTCCTATAAGAAATTTCAAATGATATAACGGTTTTGATTGAATAAGAAGAAAAGTACTATTTTATTATAAATTTTACTCGTCTTAGTTAAGATCTTGCTCCTCCACCATTAGAGATGTATTTCTTGGTCGTAAGGTACAATTGGCAGGAAAAAGCATGTGTATGCATCTCTAATGGTGGGGGCCAGTTCGAGCAAGATCTGTAATTAATGAGGAGTAAAATTTATAATAAAATAGTATTTTTCTTCTTATTTAATCAAAAAACCGTTATAATATCATTTGAAATTTCTTATAAGAATCATGTTTTCATTCATAACTTGTAAAATATCACTCAGAGAAAAAACCGTTCAAGTAAATTTTTCTTATAAAAAATAGAGGAATCTATTTCTTAAATAAAAACCACACCTCCCTATTTGAAAAAATGAAGTTGTTGCCTGTATCTCGCTTCTGGAAGCACCAAAACAAATTTGCAACTTAAATTTGGATTTCTAACAAAAAACTACTGGGACAGTATTTTTTAGTTTTTTTCTAGCTATCTTAGTTTCCGAGAAAAAGTCGTTATCCATATACCTTGGGACACCCTGTATATATTAAACGATATAAATTATATAATTTATATATTTATATATTGGTTAAAAATATAGAATATACAGTTTTTGGAATGTTTCATATTCAAACAAAATAGTGTAATAATTTAACTATAAGCTTCTTATTAAGGGAAATTATTAAATTTTGATTCGATTTATCTTAAACATACAACTATCATTGTAATGGATCGCTGTGGCATATTTTGGCGTGTCTTGTCAGCAGCAAGCACTAACTACAAGCTGCCATATCAATCCACCACAAACAGTCAAAGATCCTAACCGTAACTGAAAAATAATCCACTTACTCGCTACTGGAAGGTAAAATTAAGGAAAGGAAGAGGAGTTGAACAGACATATTATAACAATGCTCTCATTAAAGTACACTGTCTCATTCTAAGTATATCAGTCAAGCCTACACCAAGAAGTCATTATATACCGTCACTCTGCCAGCTCAGTCTGTCACTCTCTATCACGTTACAGTACACTTCTCTAGTTTAACAATGTAAACTTCTTCTAGTACTCTGTATTGATCAATTACACAGTGTATTCATTTTCTCTGTCCAACCGCACAAAACATCCACTTCATTACTTAATGTTGAATTGCAGATCATCGTAATTACAATGTCTTCTTATATAGAAACTAACCACTAATCCGTTGGTAAATGATAGAAATCGTAAAGACAAAACCGTTTAGTAACTTAACTCCACATTAAAATAATCTACTGTGAAATCTCACACAACTTTCTCTTACTGCAGTTAGCACAAGTATAAATTTGGCAATTTTTTTATTAAACGAAATGTTTACTTAGTTGCCCCAACATAAATACAGAGTGGGGGGAGGAAGTCAATATTAGCTAGAACCCATGATAGGTAGTTAGTTACTTTTATTTATATGTTCACTTTTAATATTAAAATACAACTTTCTTATGGGCGCATATAATCTACATGTCTGACATATATTACTATATTTGCTCCCTTATTCAGTATACAGTCACCTTTGAAAGTGTAACGTTCATATTTCCTTCAAAAAAAACAAAAACATAATTGAAAATAAGCTTTAGAAAACAAAAAATCATATGTTACTCATGATCTGATTGCTCGAATCACTTCCTGTTTTTGTTTGTTTTCTTAAGTTTTCAATATAGCAAATGCAAAACAAGAGTTGCAAAGAAATCAAATCAAATTTTGAGCATAGAGATGCAAAAATAAGGGTAACTACATGACCGGTAACACACCACAGTAATGTCTACCACGTAATATAAGTCGCTTAACGCACTGCAAAACATTTCTGAAAAAAATGAATGACGCAGTGACGTGTTATCTTTGCCGGAAAAGTGAAAAACATTTCAGTGTATCAACAGTGTGTGACGTTTAAAGAATATCGTTGGAGCCATTTCATAGAAAACAAAAGCCACTCAAAGAAAGTTGAATTTCCGGTTAATAGATATGAACAAAGTATTATTCTCAGATGCGATGTTTTACCAAAACAGTTCATTTTGAGAGAGATTTTGTTCTCTCTCACACTCCCTCACTCTATTTCTCTCTTCAAAACACATACACACGCACCATATACAGAACATTTGCTAACAACATTTTTACGTATTCAAGAAAATTCAAAATCTAATTCTCATTTTTAAAACTTGACACTATCACAATACTAACACTTAAACAAGTGAGAGAAACCCAGAGAAGAGACGGACTACAGTTCCTTCCACGGCTCATAGGTGGAATAGAATAAGCATTCTTTCATGTTCAAACTACAATACTCCAAGCATGTAACAAGTAGAAGAGCGCCAAATTCGAATTCAATCTAGCCGCGCCTGTCTGGGATCATTACACTAGTCTATCTTTCTAGCTTACTAGTGAAAAAAATTTAAGCGTTATGCCTTCGCAGAAAAAAGGGGATAATTCTCTTTTTGTAGCAACACTCATTCATTTCTAAGTTCTCAACTGCACGACTGAACCCTGAGGTCGCACTGGCCAGACTTAGGGATCCACTCCTAAATGTAATCTTTACCTAAAGACAAAGAGGTTCTGCCGCTTTCGGCTTTATATGAGCCCGATTGCTCAAATATGAGAATGTAGTCAATCATTCGTTAATGGCGGAAGATCTTCAAAAGGTTGATAAACCACAATTAGGTTTAGGAAAATGTTACAATGTTGTAATATGATTCTCTGTTATTGAAATATTATTAAAATTACTTGATGGCAGAATTCGCTTTAGTTGGAACTTTTCTCAATTTGGTTGAATAAACAGTAAATATGTAATAATTTTAAGATCCGTAAAGGCTCTTATTATTCATTAATATTTAAGTTAGTGTGTAACATTGAAAATTAATGTATCTGCCAAGGTAGTAATTAATGTTCTAATCCTAACTATGTCCCCTTAATAAGGGACAAACTTGGGAATGAACTAATTAATTTTAATTTATGTAACCCAGAGTACTGATGGTGTTAGTAAGTATGTAGTGCGGTTATGGGAAAGGGATATTCTAGGAGTATAACTCGCTGTGTATACTTGTAGTTTGGTATAGCTGGATAGACAGAGGGGGACGATAGGTTGTGTGAAAGTAGTACTGCCCAAGTAATGATAGAACCGTGGCATGGCGGTGAGGTAGACTGGTAAGAGATATAGAAGGGATGGTGGCAGCCTTTCAGTGCACGTCCATCTCTCTCTCTCTGCTGCTACTGCTCACCGCTCCTAGGGTTTGGCTTCTTCCTAGCCGGCTGCTCACCTATCTGTGTGCAAAAGTGGGGAAAGAGAGGAATGTTCAGTGGCGACATAATATCAAGGAGTTTATAACAAATTGTATACCAGCACACTTTAGACTTTGGGACCAAGCCGTACTTGTATGTATATATACTCACTTCTCCATTCCCATCATAAGGCAAACTTCACTTACTCCTTCTGGCTCTGCCACCATCTTGGTCTTGGCAAAACTTTCCTTTAGACCACATTCGCTGTCATAATCAATGACGATAAACTATATAAAAGGAACTTCTCTAGCTTTCCAATTTATTTACCTTCTACATGTAACAATGTTCCATTCACAAAGCTTCTGTTCTATTAATCAATTTGGCCAATTAATACCGAAGTAAAGAATCGTAAAACTTGTAAGAAATTGGAAGCCTTAATTGTTCTATTTATTTTCTTGGTCAATTATTTACTGCGTTAAAAATCACATTATGAATAGCTACACCTTTTGCCCACAAATGGAAGTTCCAATTTACAACTTCGGGAATAATTTCCGTACATCAATACTAGATAAATCAGAATGGAACTGACGTCCACACAGCTATACCGGGTGATTAACTAAAACTCACATTTGGGTAAAATTAAGTCACAATCATCCAAGCAGAGGTCGTGGTTATAAAACAGAATAATTATTTATACTCAGTCAGCGATTAAAGTCATCAATGACTACCAGGTGAATGCCCAGCTGATGTGAAATTGCATTCAATTTCACACGGAGGGGAACCATTCTCATAAGTTCTCTCACTCAGAGCATGAAAGTTATTTGGGAAATGAGAAACCGGATGAATAAACCTTTTATGATTACGAAACCTCTCTGGGGTGTCCCCATGTCCCCAGGGCAGTGACAAAATCAGCTTTTACAACCTGGGATTATAGAAAATGAGAAACCAAATTGGGCCGCGTGACCTGAAGGATTATAGCGGATGGAGTTGACCGGGCCCTATAGAGCCAGGAAGCATATAAGACCATTGGGTCTAGCCAATTGCTTGACTAAGGAAGAGACCGCTCCATGTGACCTGCTAGTTTGAGGCCTGACAAGAGTAAGATTCCTGCAGCGACGATGTATATGGAGGTACTTCTCAGGTGGCATTGAGGCCTGTTGTGAGTCCCCTATATAATGTGTCGCTTTGAACTAATTGTTAACATAAGTTAATTCGAGATTTCATAATAGTTCATTTTGAACTGCTTTATTGTCCACTCCTTCCTTCTTGACTTTAATACATACTACTTATTGAGATATACTGACCTTTTCTGGAACCCAAGAAATAAAACTTTACAATCCATAATCCTACGAATGCTTAGCGCTGTGCTATTGCACTTGATTTGTGCGAGCAGTTCAGGAATAATCCTTTACCCTCCCTTCCAGGGTAATCAATCGGTTTATGTAGATCTAACGTCATGAGTAAAATTGGAGACAGCAAATCTTGGATGCATCTGCACGGTCATGGAAACGTCCTGGATATAGTCACGGCTCTATTTAATATGTCCCTCTAATAACAAAACGCCGACCGTCAGGTCGCAGTCATGGGTTGCTGCCACAAGGAATTAGTTTAGTTTACTTATTCATTTAATAATCCAAATAACAAAAATCTGGTGCATGAAATGCAAAGGACGTTCTCTAAATATTTTAATCACTAATATTTCGCCTTTCATCTCGAACTCTTCTGATTTAACTTCCATTGTGCCTGAAGGGCCGATGGTTTCGACTTACTATCCAGCGATCTATATTCCATAAGTATTTAAGTTTTTATGGCATTTGGTTACCTGCAATAATGATTTTGGTAATAAAGAGTTCATTTTGGGTCCATCCTAATCGGACAAGTCTATATCTTAGGCGACGGTGCTTGAGTTTATCAATTGTTGATTTGTTTATGGGGAATAGGGTGAAAACTGTTTTCTAAAGCGATCCGGTAATCTATAACATATGCTATTTTTATGTCCAGTAAACAGTTTCTAATCAACAACAGGAATCCTCTTATTTAACATTTACAATAATGGATGTAAACGTTGGTGGAGAGAATTTGGGTCTTATTGATGAAATGAGAAGACTTGGTTAAACTGGTTAACTATGTATAATAATAAAGAGACCCAGTCTGCCTGGACATTACAATGGAGAATGGTTAAGTTAGGGTGGTATGAAAATGACACGAAGTGACTGGCAAGATGATGAACTATAGTGAACTATATTGAACTGTAACGAACTGAATCCCCATGGAATGTCCGTCGCTGTATTTATACAGTTTCTCCCACTCCAGTCCGAGAGAGTGGTTGGGTTCGTTTCTTTTCTCTTTACTCTCTTTGGTTGCTGTTACATTTACTTTGGTGGCTTCCTTAGATCCATTTCACACTTAACAATGGCCAAGATTTTTTTTAAACTTATAAACGGATAACAACTCAGGTGATTTTAAAATCTAAACTTCAGCCAACTCCTGGTTGATCTATATAGAGGAACCCAAGGTTTATAAAATCAGCAGTTCCTTATTATTTTCAAACTAGAAACTCCGTTTTTTATTTTTCAGAAGCTCAGTACACTCGGAAACGGAGTCTGTCAGTTACGTTTAAATTTAAATCACAAGCTCGCTCTGGTATGACCCTTACTACCTATTTTATTTCCAGCCTAACTAAGCATTTTTACGTCGCAATTTTTAAGAAACATTGTTGATTAAATTAATTAATTTAAGTGTAAATTGGAGAAGGGTTTTATGTCATATGTATATTTCACACCAGCTATTTATTTTAGAAAAACTGCTAAATAATTTAAATTAGGACCAGTCTTTATTATTATTTAATTGTAAACAGCAATGATTATTAGCAAAAGTAATAGAAAATTATAATTATCATCCTTTTTTTTTTAAATTTAGAACTAATTAGTAAATAATAACTTTTTAATGAAACAACATTCTAGGTCAGTAAACTTTTGTGAGGAATGGAAATAATCTCGTGGTAGAAAATGCAATTTTAACGGTTTATTTATGCAAACAGCAGGTGTTCCAGAGTGTACGGTGAACTGGTAGAGAGAGTGCGAGGCGAGAAAGAGCGGTTAGATGGGAGGAATGTGTAAACTGAAAATCGCTTGTGTTAGATAGAGACAGAATGAATGCTAAAGTAAGGGTGAGGGAGTGATAAAAAACAGGCTAGAGGTTAATGTTAGGTAAATATTTGGAGGCGAGATTATATTGATAGCATGGTGAACTCAACCACTATCATCCTGGCTCGTCCTACCGGCAACGTTTTAACATCATTTCACTACTAGTGGCGAAATAACAGCAATAACATAGCAAATAGATGGTAAAAACAATTTTCACTTTAGCCACTATTGTATGTCAAATTATCAGGCATGACCAAATTAAATTTTATAATTATTGTTTTTTTTTTTTTTGGAATTTTTAAAGTTATTTTGTCAATAAAGTTTTGTATAATAATGGGATTTATAAAAAATAAATACCTTCTTTTCTTTTTTTTAATTAAAGAAGTTCTGACGCGTTTGATGTTTACAAATACAATTACTAGGGCACTTGGTGCAGAACTGGCAGTGTCTAAAGACACCGTTAGCTGCCAGTCCATATTATGAGAAAGGCAAAATGAAGATGTAGAATAGTGCCGCAGATACGTGTACACCTCAACAAGCCGCCAGGAGAATGGATACTTGCCAACTTCCCTTAAAAAAAAAAATCCATTGACATCCGCTTCTATGAAAGAATAGAGTGACATTTGATGAGAAGTGGATTTACTGGCGTAATTCTGAGACAGGTGGTCAATGATTTCTGGTTGGTTGCAATAGGACTATTCGGGTAAAACTCATTGCTAAGACGTACGTTTTCTGGAACAAGGAAAGAGTTATCCATCATGGATTCGTTTCCGATGGTTATTCCATGAATTCCGACCTTTACTGTTAACAGTTGCATAGAAATATACAAAAATGGCTCAGCGTTATCCAGCTTTGGTCAATCGCAAATTATTCAATGAATGAAACATTCCGTACAATTAACAAAGGCTTACAAAGATACAGTTCCTGAAGAAATCCCTTCTTACTAGAGTGAATATTTCTGAGTAATTATGCAAGGATCATAGCACAACTTCCATTAGTAGAATATGGCCTAAGAGTTAATGTGTTTGGTAGCAATTGTAATGGAATCGTTTGATGTGATTCCTGATGTAGTAGATGTCTTGAAGAGGGCGGAAGTTAGTTAGAGATTTGGAAGTTAGTGCTCGAATTATTAAAACGGATTTTATAAAAATAAACTGTATTTGAACAATACTTTTAGACGTAAAAATGGTAACTAATAATAAAATATTAGGAATAAATAGACGATAAATAAGTAATAAATTAGAATGATAAAATAACGAACTAAGATGCACTACTAAAAGATAATAGGTTTAAATAAAACTGTGTATAGTCGCGTAAACTGCTGCTCGTGTATATGGACGTGCTCGTATCGTCGTGTAAGATATACTCATCTCTCGTTGTATATGATAGAGTTTATATATCGGTGTTGGCCACACTCACACCAAGACATCTGTCCTAGTGTGCGACCTTGTGCGACCTTCGTAGTTTGCTGACCTTATTTAGGTCAGTGGCCAACCTTATCGGTGCTTGCTTTGATGTAAAGTATTGAAAAGGGCTTTGTTGTTTGTTTGGCCGGCATTGTCTTGAAGATGGCGGCCTGCTAGGTCGCTGGTTATAAATTGTTCTTTTATTACTGCTTTGACATTGGTCTGACTTTCCATGTCATTACATAATCTATTTAATTAATTTGTTTTCATTATCAACAAAAAAAGAAGAAGAATTTTCCCGGAGAAATGTTGGACATAGAATTTGCAGCTATTCGTAGTTGATATGAGAAAATTGTTGAACTTGTTTTCTAGAAAATCACAAAAACTGAAATCTTTACTATGTAAAGTGATATTTCTGTTTAAAGGAAGTATGACAGATACATTCCTGTTGGATCGCGTAGTGATACACAAACGGAATGTCAAAATGGAACTTTCTACCGATTTTTCGTTTTTGAGCTGATGCCTTTCGCATACATACACAAACACCACACGGAGCACACCTTTTCTAAGAACCACTTTCCAGAGGTTATAAAAAAACAAAATTATTTTTGGTTTAATAATTTGGATTAAGCAAAAAATAACGTGTTACAATAAATTTAATATACATAGATAAAGAAAATGAAAATAAATGGAGCATTACATGTAAAAATGTTAATAATAAATCAAAATTCAAAATTAAATAGGAAGTAAGAAACTATGGTTGAATAATTAATTTAATATATTCAAAACGGGGTCATTCGTTTAGCGTAGCAAGTGGATTTAGTACTAGTTACTAGGAGTTACCGACTTAGTGTGCCTAGCCATACCATTCATTCATAAAGGATAAAAATAAAAAAGTCTGGTGAGACTGCCAGGCGTGAGAAGTATAAAACTGGAACGTTGCTATAAGAATGGATCGGAGGTGTTTGGGACATAGTGAAGGAACACGACAGAAATAGAAAAACGACAGTGACGGATGGAGGAAGTGCTAAATTAATAAACGCTTAATATGGAACTCTCATCTTAAAAGTACATATGGATCGAGTATTCTTTTTTTAATTTCTCTTAGTTCTACTAAGAGGAAGTATTTTTGTAGCTTTTATACTTTATATTTTTTTTTATTATTTTCGCCAACTGCTCGTTTGAGGGAGTATTATAATAGTGTCAATTTTTTGATGTCAAGTTTTCATCTGATTTCCATGTTTTGAGTATCCGAAAAATTGGTTTTCAGAAATTGGTCTGCGTGTGAGTTTGGTCAGCATAACTAAAAAAAACAAACAGAAAAAGTCATTTTATTAAGTTCAGATTCTCCCTATATCATTCGTGTCAGACACGATCACAACCAAATACAAAAAGTTTCACGCCAACACTATCACAACATAACAATTATCTCATCTCCAACTTAAGCTTGCCACAGTATACAACAAGGAGACTGAAAAGGAAGTGGTCTGGAGATAACCTTCGCAACTAAACGCCCTAACATGCCAGGAGTGTCATCGCTGGATGGCTTCTTGACTCAGGTTCCTCAAGCCAACAGTATCAACAGTGAGCAGTAGCAATTATTGTTATTTTAACAGATTTCGCTTGTTCAATAAATAAACTAAAAAAAAAAATCTGGTGTGAAACACTCACACAACTTTCTCTTACTCCTGTTCTCAAAATTATAATTGACAAATGTTATAGTTTGTGAACCAAATATAACGAAATTCGTCGAAAACTGAAAAAGCTGTTCAGTATAAGCGCCACTTCCGGCTTACAATTTTCTTAAAACTTTGAATTTTGGCCATCTGTTTATTTCTAATTAATTTTGTTTGGATGATAGAATTGTATAATCAACTTATGATACCACTTTAGGGGAAGCTGCAACCCCACCCCTCCCCTAAAACTGCCCTTACATGAATTTTCCAGAGAAATGTCTTAAATAAAAGATGTAGATCTTTGCATTTTTATTTTGTATACGAAGTTTCAAGAAAATCGTCGGAGCCATTTTTGAGAAAATCGCGAAAAAATGAAAGAATCATTTAGTAAAGTGTCAAAACAAACGCACTTCGGTTATCTGCTTTTTTCAAACTCTGAATTTCAACAACATATTTAATTCTAATTAACATTATTTAGATGACAGAATTGTCTAATAAACTGAAATAGCAGTTATGATGAAAACCTAACCCCACCCCTCCCTCAGAAGTGCCCTTAAATGAATTTTCCCGGATAAATGTTTCAAATAAAAGTTGTAGCTCTTGAAAAAAATGTGGAAGCTGATATAGCAGTTTTAAAGAAAAGCGTGCGGAGGCTATTTTTGAGAAACTCGGGCAAAAAACGTGAAAAACCAACTAGGAAGTGGGAGCTTCCGGTTGAGGAATATTGACAGGCACAACGCATCAGAGTCAGATCCCAAGGTGATAACCTAAACTAATTCAAGTTGAGATCTTTCTACGATTTTGCGTTTTTGGAAGCGATGCTGTTCACATACATACACACATACACACACACACACACACACACACAGATCATTTGCTAAAAACCACTTTTTTGGACTCAGGGGACCTCAAAACGGATATTTCCGGTGAAAATTCAATATCGAAAATTTGACACGATTACAATATTTCCTCTTACTAGGAGTAAGAGAAAGTAAAAAAAGCTTCTCCCATTGATATAAATGATAGAAAACTGAAATAAAAAAATATTTAGTAAAAATGATAAGTTTGTAGAAAATTTGTCACATAAATCTGTGTTAACTGCAGTAAGATAATGTTGTGTGAGTGTTTCACACCAGATTTTTTTTTTTTTTTAAACTACTTCCGGAAAAATGGATATTCGGGACTTTTGAAGAAATCTGTGATGTCAGATTTCAAGTAGTATTGGAAGTGATGTTGGTCTACAATCTGATTACATTCACGTACACATGTAAAGTTTGGGTAAAAATTCCACTTTAAAAGCAAATTTGTTAATTATAATTGTATTAAGAGCTTTAAGAAAAAGTTTGGTGAGTACACACCAGACTTTACTTTTCTTCATATAATGAGAAAGTGAGTTTCCATTACGAATTCACACAATATGCATAATATATTAACACTTTTATCAGAAAGAAAAAGATATCAAGCAAATATCTATACATTTAATTGCATTCCATCAATGTTTGACAGATTTAAAAGTTTATATAAAAAATTCAATTGTAAATAAACTTTAATACTAAACTTAGTGAATATGTGGATGGATCCGCAATGCTGGATAACATCTGTTATTTTATCCATCGTAGCATGCATATTTATGAAGTTCTTCCTGACCGGTTTCGGATTTTCATCCATCGTTAGAGCAAATTAACCAAGTTCGTGTAGTTGAGTTCACTTCAACGTAATGTTTCTGTTACTTGTTATTCACACTTGTTGGTCGTATATAATTATGTGGGGAGGTTACAAGGTTATGTTACTATGTGTATGTGATTAATGGCAAAATGGAATTATTGTAAGTTATGATTAGACATTAGAAAAATAGTGTATAATAAATTTTTTACTGTTTTGCAGAATACTCCATGACTAAATTTTTTTTTAATAGTGTTGTAAAGTATGCTCAAAGTTATTTTTAAAAAGTTATTTTTATTAGGGTGGGGCGATAAGTTATTTCAGGAGTATACTGTACACTAATAGGAATAGATAAGGTTTGAAGAAAGGCGATACAAAGTTTATGGACAGTCAAAAGCTTGTACAAGTAATACATAAATGTGAAATACAAGCAGGGTTAATACAAGAAATTATGTAAGTAAATTGATATGTAAGAAGGTTGGCAGCAACCGGAAATTGGAGAAGAGTTAAAATATATATTAGAGGAAATCAAATGTATTCGTTTTTATTTATCATGCTTGTTTTTAAATGATATTAATTTATGTTTAAATTATAGTAAGAATACGTATGTTTAGAGAGATAAGGTGACATTTGTTAAGAATAGGGCACGGTAAAATTTAAAGCATCATGCAAATAATCTGTATTTTAATCAGGGAAATAAGAAAATTTGGTTCCACAGGTTAGAATTTAATAAGAGGTGCATGCATCATGCAATTTTTTTTTATAATGTGTGGGTGGGTATGCATATATATATATATATATATATATGTATATATATACACATATGCATGTGTGCACATGTTTGTATATTAGTTGTTGGTATGTTTGTAATATTGTTAGGTGTGTGGAATGACCTTAAAGAGTGTGTCTGAATTATAGTTTATTTGGTCATTCAAGTTATGTTTCAGGAACCTGGAAGTTTCTTTTTAAAAAGAGATTGTATTTAAATTACAATAATATAATAATTACAATAAGCTTAAGGCACTGGTTAATATTGAGTACTACTAGAGAACTGAGAACTGTACGGTATGGCTGTGAGCTTGGAACTGAACTGCCTGCTGGTCGGTGGCTGTATTTATATGAAAGCAGCCTCTGCTGACTCGGCACTGGTACTTTTCCTATGGATGCGTCATAACTCCTCCCTCCTCAAGTTTGGAGCTCCTGCGACAATGGCATGAGAGTCCGGGGTAGGCAGAGGTTGGTGCTTGCTGTAGAAGTATGGTTTGTGGCTGGGTTCCACCCTGCTGTGGATTCAGTTTCCTTCTACAGACATAGTAAAAACATGAGGAACATAGTAATAATAGGAGGGCTATCGCCATTATGCTGTAGTAAATAGTCGCCGAACTCCTGGGTATCTCTTCCAGGTGTTCCAGTGGTTCCATTCTGAGGTTAATTTGATGCAAGTCTTCGAATGATATGTTCAGGTTGGTGTGCGTGTACACAGGGGCAGTAGTTAATATACCCTTGGAGTCCTTGTATATGTGGATGGCTCTGTTGTCTAGTATGGTCTCGTCTTTGGTCAGCTTTATGAGGCTAGTATTAGTGAGGAACCTGGTATTGTTGCGGTTGCCTTTGTTCACTACTATTCTCTTAGTTCTGAAAGTTAGGTAGTAGTCAATAAAAGGGATGTATTTGATGAATGGTGCACTTGATGTATATACTGTCTTGCATGCTACTAGGTCGATGTTGGTGATGATCTGACGAATGCAGTCGTTTTGGATGCTGGTTTTGTTGTGGCAGTACCTAGCGCTGTTGATTTCTTCACAGGTAGCTGTAAATAACTCATCTTGGTTTTTTAGGATCAAAGGTGGGTGGACATGAATTGTCAGGAGGTGAATGGTGGACATGAATTGTTCCTTTCTATAGGATAGGACAGAAGGAAATACGTTTCAAGAGGAGAGGTTTTTAGTGGAACGTTGATAAAGTAGAAGATGTTCCATTTCTTTATCGAGCAGTGTACCTTGCTCAATTGCCAAAGTGCTTCTATGTCCGGGGTTAGGAATGTTACATTATGAGATTTTGCAGTGACTCGAGATCTCTGAGAAGAAAGATGCTGGAATGTATTGTGTTTAGTCTGCAGAATTCCAGAGAGTTTTCCATGTCGTCAATTTTGTTGGCGATAAGGACCAGGTTGAAGAAGATAGAATTAAATTGTTGGTTTAGTTCAATTTGGTTTATTATAGGGTTGGAGAAGGTGGTCAGTTTTTCGTTGTTGTTGCGTATAATCTGAATGTCATGGTTGAATTCGTCAATTACTTTTTTGTTTATTGCCATCTGATTTTTTAGGTTGTCTTGGAGGTGAAAACTGTTACTCTCGATTGTGTTTATAATTTTGTCGTACCTTTCTTTGTCGTCACTGTCCATGTTTCCGGTTAGCCAGGATATGGCTTTACCTAGGCCGTTAATGAGTCCACGTTTAGGTCTGGATTTGTTGAGAATTAAATGATCTAACTTATTTCGAAGGTAGTAATAATATTTAAAGAGCGACTTTATCTGGTTTGTTTTGTTGAGATAATATGTAGTGCTGATCACGTTAAGAGTCTTATCTAGCTCTACGTCAAGTAGTTGTACGTCAGCAATATGAATGAAAGTGTAATATCTGTCTATTACGTAAGCTGGATTAAGTGCGATGGGTAAAACCCCAGGGCCCCGCATGAGGCTAGTTATCTGGAGGCCGTTGGCTGCATTCCCCGCCGTCAGCAGTATCGTTATCGGCAGTAGGAATGTGTGAGTCATTGTTTTTATCTGCGTCTGTAACAGAGATAACTTGTTGTGTGAACTTCCTTGGTCTTTTTAGTAGATTGGGATGCACTTTAAAAGATTTCTTTTGTACTGTAGCTAATTTAGTTTCCCTAGAATAATTTCCTCTTTTGAATTTTGGCTTGGCTTTGCCGTATTGTTTGTCTCGTATGTAAACTTCGCCTTCCGGAATTTCGATATTTTCTCTGGTCTGGTTTAGTCTGTTAGTCCGTGTTTCTTTTTCTTTCTCGATAATTTCTTTAATAGCGCGGGCTACCAATTCCCTATCGTCATGGTATTCTTTAACTTTCTGTTCTAGGACCAGGTCTTGTGCGTAAGTGGTAGTTTGTATGCCGAAGGTGATGTCGTTTGGTGTCATTTTGAGATTAGAGACTATGGCGTTGTTATAAGCTATTAGTCCTAGTCTTAGAATTTTGTTGAGGGTGTAGTCTTTTCCGTGCTTGATTATATTTAGGATTTCAATTAGTGTCGAGTGGGCTCTGTTTATTAGTCCGTTGGAGTCCGAATGGTTTGGGGTAGTAAAGTGGGTGTCCATGTTATTGTATTTTAGAAAGTTCTCTACTAGTCCGTTCTTAAATTCTGTTCCGTTGTCAAATTGAATTGTCTTAGGGCAAGGGAATAGACTTAGGTAGTGTTCTAAAGAGGTAACGATTTCGTGAGCAGAGGAGGTTTTAATTGGATACCCGTATAGTTTTTTGGAGAAGCAGTCGATGAGTGTAAAGATTTGCTTCCCGTTGTAGTGTAGTATGTCTCCCTGTAGTCTCTCGAAAGGTCTGGAAGGAGTAGGGGTAATTTCATAAACTTGTTGTATCGGTCTGCGCTCGTATTTTACTTCCTTACAAAGGGAGCAGTTGTTGATTACTTTTGTTATCTGTTCGAGCATTTTGGGCCAGTAGTAACGTTTGGTTAGGGTTCTGTACACCTCATGTATACCACGGTGTGCGGTTTTGCCGACATGATAATTTTGAATCGTTTCTTCCTGTTCCGAGGAGTCTGTTATGTCTAGTCTTTTGGTGTAGTATCGTTTGAGTTTAACTGTCGGAAATTTGTCTTTTATTATATTGGACAGGTGAACAAAGATTTGGTCGTATATCTGTTCGTCAATGGAGTTTTCTATAGGAGGGGAACACAGGACGCCGTACGTATGATTCGGTTGTAAGTATTCTAGGCAGTATTCGTCTATGTCGTTAGAGTATGGGTAACTGGTGTACCAGTTGTACCGTGTTTTGTTAAACGGTCTGTCGATTGGAATTTTCGTCTCGGGGTTGCCTCGGGTTAGAACAATTTGGAATTTTTCCACGTTGATACATCGTGTTTTGTCGTCAATTATTTTAATTTGGCTGTTAGAGGATTCTTGGGAGTGTTGTGTTTGTAGGCTTTCATTATCGTCTTCGGCGTTAATGTTTTCGTTGTCGTCTTCAGTGGTAATGTTAAGGGCTCTGGCTAGATCTTCTAGAATGTCGTCGCTATTCTCAGGTGAAGGGGCTGAGAGGAATTCGGTTAGGATTTCTTCAGGATTTGGAGAAGAGGTTTCTAAGGCGTTAAGGTGTTGTTCCTCTGGAGGGTTCCGTGATAGTGCGTCTGCTACTACGTTAGTTTTTCCCTGCACGTACTTGACGTCGAAGTCAAAGTCTGCCAGTTGTAGTTTCCATCGTATGAGCTTAGAATTTGGTTCTTTTAGACTGTGTAGCCATTGTAATGGTTTATGGTCAGTTTGTATAGTAAATTTACGTCCGTAGATGTATGGTCTAAAATGTTTGCAGGCCCAAACTATGGCCAGTAGTTCTTTTTCTATGGTGGAATAGTTTTCTTCCTGTCTATTTAATGTACGGGAGGCAAAGGAAATGGGAAGGTCTTTTCCGTCGATGTTCTGGGATAGGACTGCTCCGACAGCGTAATTGGAAGCGTCTGTAGTGAGGATAAAAGGTTTTTCAAAGTCAGGTAATTGTAGGATAGGACTGTTCTGTAAAAGGGATTTAAGGGTTTCAAAAGCTTTTTTGTAGTCGTCGTCAATCACTAAGGTTCTGTTTTTCCTGAGTGCGAGAGTCAGTGGTCTAGCTATTTTAGCGTAATTTTTAATCATTTTCCTATAATAGCCAGTAAGTCCAAGGAACTGTTTGATTTGTTTTTCCGTTTTAGGGAGAGGAAAGTTTGCAATTGCTTCTAGTTTGGCCGGGTTTGGTTGTATGCCTCTGTCCGAGATAATATGTCCTAAAAAGAGTAGTTCTCTATTACAGAATTCCGTTTTGTCCAATTGTATCTTTAGGTTGTGTTGTTTTAGTCTCTCGAAAACCGTCTTGAGGTGTTTTATGTGCTCGTCTAGGTTGTCCGAGAAAATTATAATGTCGTCCATGTATACTAGTACGTTAGGGATCCTCGAAAAGAGGGAATTCATGGCTCTTTGAAAAGTGGGGGGAGCGTTCTTAAGACCGAAGGGCATGCGTAAGAATTCGTAGTGTCCGTTTTCCGTAGAGAATGCTGTCTTGGGGACGGATTCGGGGTCCATCTCGATTTGATGGAACCCTGAAGCTAAGTCGATCGCGGAGAAGTAAGTCGCGCGTCCTATTTTACCGAATAAGTCTTCGATGTTAGGAAGGGGGAATTTGTCTTCGACTGTCTTGCTGTTAAGTTTCCGGTAGTCTATAACCATTCTTATTTTCCTTTTTCCTGAGGCGTCTGGTTTCTTTGGTACTACCCAAATTGGGCTGTTGTAGGGGGAGTTTGAGTGCTGTATGATTTTGTTTTCTAATAGTTTGTCAATTTCAATTTGTACGTCTTTCCGGTAAATTTCTGGGTATCTATAGTTTCGGGTGTATACTGGGTTTTCGTCGGTGGTTCTTATCTTATGTTTTAAGAGATCGGTAGAACTTAGGCGATCATTTTCTCTTTTTATTATCTGGGGATATTCTTGCAGTACTTTAGTTATTTTTTCCTTTTCTTCTTTATTCATATGCTTAGTTCTAATTAACGTGGGGATTTCCTTTTTTATTTCATTTGCGACAGGATCACCGGACATTTCGGGACAATTGGTCATTACTATGTCGGGGATGTCTGTACAGATTTCTTGTGGTTCGTCAATGTCCATCGGTTCGGGGCAAATGGCCATTACTTCTTTGGACTCGACTTCGCACACAATTTTATTATTATTAATGCTGTATAGTCCTTCTTTTACCGTACATTTATCATTAATTTTTATATCTTCGCTGATTAGACCGTATTTTAATTCTTTATTTTTCACAGGAAATTCAATAAAATTGACACCTTGCTCCAAGGTGATTATATTTGGATCGTTGTCCGGGGGTTTAAGGGTGAATTCTAGGGGAATGGTACCTTGAGGATAGGAAAGGATGTTATTATTTAAGTCTATGCTCATACCGAGCTCTTGCATTGTTTTATGGCCTAATAAAATATCGTATTTATCTGAAAAGGGGAATAGGTGAAATTTGGTTTGGAGGTTTACATTAAAGGTTTCTAGGATGTTAAATTTACATGAGGATTCTCCCTGCTTCTTACCTGCGGGAGTGGAGATTATGAAGGGATCTTTTACTAATAGGACGTTAGCAGGTACCACATTTGGGTTGATATAATTTTCTGAAGAACCGGTGTCTATTAGCCATTTTAAGCCGGATTTATCTATAAAGTGAGGTAATGATTTGTTTACAAGGTTTAGGTTGAATTCGGGGGGCCTTCTTGGCTCCCGTGGCCAACGTCTAAAAAATGATCAAACTTTTCCGTTATTTTGTCTAGTGAGTTCTCTAGGCGGGAAAGTCTGTTTTCGTAAGCCTTGTCTGGTTCCGAGTACCTTTCAGGTTGATCGTCATTTTGGCAGTGAGTTAGTTCGTGAGGGGAAATGTAATCTTTGAACCTGGGTCTGCCTGCAGTACGCATAGATACCGTGTTCTGAGAAAAGTAACCAGGAGGTAATCTGGGTCGATTAAAAGGATGGTTAGGATTATTCGGATTATTAGGATTGTTAGATTGTCCAAAATTTGATCGTTGAGGTTGTTGCAGTTGTGGCTGCGGCCTTTGTCTGTAAAGAGAAGTTTGAGGTGTCTGTTCTATAGGCCTGGGGTTATATTCAATTGATTGGTACTGGTAGTTAGGGGTCTGATTCATTGGGACGTATTGTGGAGTCGGTCTATAAGAGTATTGGGTATTCGGTCTGTAAGGCTGCTGGTATTGGTTTGGTTTCCGAAGTGGTTGGTTGGGCCTCTTAGGACCGTGAGAGGAGTTTAAATTAGCTACAATGAACTAGCACTTATTGTAGATAACATTTCGGACCTCATCCAGAGTACTGGGGTCGAAGATCATAATATGGTTGCTTAAGGTAGGAGGCAAGCATTTATAAATATGAAAAATTATTTCTTTGTCCACTCTTGTCATAATTTGTTTTAGTGTGTCCACGGTAAGTCCGTCTAGTTTGAGTCGGATATAAACCAAATTACGTAATTCTTGTATCCTATTGACGAAGTCAATGGGAGACTCTTGGCGTGCATTTTGGTCTGGAAAATTTCGTCTTTTAGTATCTCGTAAGACCTTGAATCGGCAAAACTTTCTTTTAAGTACCGTAGTAAGTTTAATAAGTGGTCTACGTTGTTGGAGAGGAGTATATTCCTAGCGGGTCCTACTAGTCTACTTTTCACTTTTATGAGCAGGATATTATGGTTATAATCTCTTTCTGCTATATTTTCTGCGCAAACGGAAGCATAGGCACTCTCGACAATGTCGCAGAAGAACGCTAGCTCTGAGGGGTTTCCATCGAAATAAGGAATGTGGTCATAGTCTTCTTTTGATATTTTATAATTAATTTGGGCCATTTCGGGGATAACTAATTTGGATGGTTTGAGGATAGATGAGCTACTTACAGGTTTGCTTGCTTGTTGACTCGCCAGCTTGCTGTTCTTCGGTTGTCTGAGGATGGTCCTGGTTCCTGTAGGTGGAGAGCTGCGAATAAGCCACTGATGTGGGAGCTTCTAGTCTTCTTTGATGTGGGACAAATGGTCGCACTGTGAGACAAATGGTCGCACTAGACTTGAGCCTTCGCAGTCCCTGTTCGCGGGCGCCATTTATGTTTCAGGAACCTGGAAGTTTCTTTTTAAAAAGAGATTTTATTTAAATTACAATAATATAATAATTACAATAAGCTTAAGGCACTGGTTAATATTGAGTACTACTAGAGAACTGAGAACTGTACGGTATGGCTGTGAGCTTGGAACTCAACTGCCTGCTGGTCGGCGGCTGTATTTATATGAAAGCGGCCTCTGCTGACTCGGCACTGGTACTTTTCCTATGGATGCGTCATAACTTTCATTATGTTTTGTGGATAGTCTTGTGTTTGTATATTTCTATTTTTTCTAGAATGTCCAATCGTCTTCCTTTTGTGCCTTGGTGTAATAGGATCATTGTTTTGTGTATACTTTGTGGTTCGTGGTTGTTCTTTGTGAGGTAGTTAGCATAAGTGGAGTTGGTTTTGTTGTATTTGTATGAGCGTAGGTGTTCTTTATACCTGTCTTTGAGGCGTGTTCCGGTCTGGCCTATGTACGTGCAATTGCATTCGGGACAGCAGAGTTTGTAAATCCCACTTTGGGCATATAGGTTGGTTGTTTCAGTATGTGTGCATATTTTGTTACAAGTTTATTGTTGGTTCTGAATGCTGTTCTCAAATAATTAATTATAGTAAACATATTCTTACTGTAATTTAAACATAAATTAATATCATTTAAAAACAAGCATGATAAATAAAAACGAATACATTTGATTTCCTCTAATATTTATTCTAACTCTTCTCCAATTTGCCGTTTGCTGCCAACCTTCTTACATATCAATTTACTTACATAATTTCTTGTATTAACCCTGCTTGTATTTCACATTTATGTACAAGCTTTTGACTGTCCATAAACTTTGTATCGCCTTTCTTCATACCTTATTTATTCCTATTAGTACAGTATACTCCTGAAATAAATTATCACCCCCCCCCTAATAAAAATAACTTGATAAGACAC
>JAAEAF010006459.1:0-54526 GCA_011037195.1 Triatoma infestans | reverse complement strand
CGTGCTTCTCTACTATGAAATCCACACATTTCTTGCTATGTCTACTTTTCCGTCCTAAGTGTAATACTGATTAAAGTCACACACTGTGGTAATTTTGTATGAATGAGAAGAAAAGAGAACACTAAAAGAATATTTCTTTGTGTACATGCAAACTGATGAGTAGAAAAGTAAAATACTTTTGAAATCAGAGAGCATTGAATATCTCTCTCCAGCTGTATTTTTTTATATATACGTATATTCATACTTCTAATTAACAACTATATGAATGAAAAAACAAAAACTCTGTTACTGCGATTTACATAGTTATAATGGAATAATTCTGTGCTAACATATATTCTCACAAGATATTAGTTGACTTCAAGATAAATGATTGGGTTCTATGTAAACTGTAGAAAAACATTTTTGAGTCAACCACAATCATCCACTCCCACAAAACCCCCCTCATTAAATAAACTTTCTACGAAAAAGTTTCCACCAAAACTGATAAGGTGAACTTAGTATTCCAGGTCTTCCTGGTAGAACTTAAACTTAAATATCAAGAAGTATGAACTTTCTGCGATTTTCCCTTTGTTGAGTTATGCTGACAATACACCGAGCCACAGATCAAGTAACTAATAATCAATTTTTCGGACTCAGGGGACCTCAAAATGTCTATTTCAGGTTAAAATTCTATGTAGAAAATTTGGCACGATCGCAATAGGTACTTCCTCTCTCCAGAGTGTAAGAGAAACTAAAAATCTAGTGTGAAACACTGACGGCGCCATTCTTTGACTGCTGTTATTTTATCAGTCTACATTATTCCATTATCATTGGCAAATTTTGTCTGTTCGTTTATTAAGTTTTGTGTCCTGTGTTTATACATTTCCGGTTGTTCTATTATGACAACTCGTCGTCCTTTGTGGCCTGGATGTATCAGTTTCATCGTGGTTGTGATGTAGTCGGGTTTGTGTTTGTTTGTGTTTAGGTGGTTGGCATAATTTGAGTCAATTTTGTTGTACTTGTATGATATGATGTGCTCGGTAAATCGTTCCCTGATTTTTCTGCCTGTCTGCCCCACGTAAATGTCGTTACAGTCCGGGCATTTTAAGTTCGTTTAGACTCGTTATATTTAGGCCTGTAAAAAACAGAACCCATATTTAAGTATAGGTGCGTGCGTGGTTGGTATATGTGAATATATGTGAAAGGTGAAATGTGGAATGGAATGTATAATTATAAAATTAATTTGCTTACATAGATTACTTGCTCAATATAGTTATGTATCTATACTATCTTACGATCATTCAGCTCGGATTCTATCATTTCTTATCAGTAACTATTCCACAGTGGCCCACGGCTGACACTTTCGTGTTATTTCGCTCTGTTATAAATTAATAAAAAGAAATAACGAGATGGTATGGATAATTAATTATCAAAGTAAAATCTTCTTCAAAAAAACATAGTTTAAGTTTTACATCCCCACTCACTGATGTTTCCATTTTAAAAGGGAACAATGCCTTTAAAGGACCGAACCTCTCAGGTAGTAACACCCCTCTTAACCTAGTTCCGTCATAACAAAGTCTTTTAAAATCCAGTGTATCAACTGTATTTGCTCTGTTCAAGTCTATGTTATTACACTGTTTAACAAAAACATCCTGATGATGATGGGCGAACGCCGGAAACGGGTCGATGACCATAAAAAGAAGCAGACTATCACGGAAAATATCTCTGATGCTTTCCAGCTCTGCGGAACCATCCACTAAAATTATTCTATAAAATTGTACTTCCGGGTTAAACGTTTTTCTCTAAAATTGGAATTCTACTAAGATTAATATTATATATATATAAATATTGTATAGGTGTTAGAACCATACATTGTACTTAAGTGTTACTTTAGAGGGTTGCATAACGCTACTGATCCCCCAGAACCCTTTAGAAAAATCAATTTTCTAGAAAACGTTTCTAACACAAGTGATAGGCATTTATCTGTGTGTAGATAGTGTATAAGTTTAAAGTGAATCACTGGAGCCGTTTTCGTCAAAAATACAGAAAAACTCATCTAGGTTAAAATATAGAATGAATATTGAACCGAAATGGCCACTTTATAGGAAAACTTACAACTCTATAAATAAAATTTCTGACATATGTTACAAAGTTTTAGGCTTATATCTATATAAGTAGCATGCGAAGTTGTAAGATAATCGCAGGAACCATTTTCGAGAAAAACACTAACAAAATATAAAAAAAAAACACCACTCAATAAAATAGCACTTCCAGTTGGCGGATAATTTGTTTAAGTACACAAACAAATTATTCACTAAAAACAAGTTTAACGTTGTTTCGTAAGAAATGAGTATTGGGATTTTGTCAAAATTTTCGAAATAAGAGTTTTTCAACAGGAAATACATGTTTTGAAGTTATCCTAGGCTCAAGCATGACATCCTGGTTTAGGTATGCCCAGAATACCGCATCTGACTTGAAGGTTTCAGTTAAAATCCATAACCGGAAGTTGTTTTTGTTTCTAGTTTTTCGAAAAGAAAAAATAGCTCTTAACGGTTTTACTATTGATATAATATTATGATTAGAATGTAATAGTAGAAGCATTGCTAGAATTCTAAATTTGAAGAAATTCGATAAAGCGGAAGTGGAACTTTACAGAAATGGTTTTTTTTGAGTTTCTTAGAAATTTCCTTTAAAAGGTCGTCAATTTTTTTCTTTATCTGGATTGTTCATTTCACAGACATATAACCTGTCAGTTTTATTTGAAACATTTTTTCCCAAGCAATACATTTTAGTGGTGGTGGTGCTCTCTAGCAGCGTTATGCTTAAACTTATAACCTTTGTAAGGTATTGAGCCAATGAAAAGTGTCTGTCTTCTATTAAATTACCGACCAAAGTATGATATCCAACCTCTTTTATTTATTAATAAGCAAGCCCAGCTAAAACATTCAGTCAGTTTTTGGATGTTCAAAGTAACTTTGTCAATTTAGGATTGTAAATTGCAGTACACGAAGTTTGTGGGGTGTCTGTGACGAGATTTTTTGTGTTTGTTTTTTGTCATATTAAAGGACTTCAAAAACATGTATTTCTGGTGATAAATACAATTCGCAAAAAAAAAATCTGACAAATCGTAAATATTTCTCTTTCACAGCAGTAAGAGATTAAATAAACAAACAGCAGGACTAAGTAGAGTAATACTGTTAAACCAGAGAAGATTATGTGTGAATAATTACAAAAAAAAAAGGTAAAAAATCGTGCGAAATTTAGTGGTGGGAATAAGTTGAAAAATAGGTTAAACCCGTTTCATATAAAACTTCATTCATATAATATATATATATATATATATATATGTGTGTGTGTGTGTGTGTGTGTGTGTATGTTTGTGGAGGTGTATCCTGGAGTTAAGCAAGCGTATATATAGGGGCGCGCTTTAAAGTAAGAAGAAGTAGGAAAAGGGGAAGAGTAGATAGCTGAAAAGCGTCTGCAGGAGGGAGGGCAGGTAAAAGCTGCTGCTTCTGCAGGTAAAGAGAGCTTATTCACTGTTCCAGTTGGGATGGTTTCTGGAATAAATGGACGAGGAAAACCCCGGTTCGATATATATATATGTATATAATGCGGTAGAATAACCTGTACTGTTCCTCTTTAATTAACCTTCCCCATTCTGTGTGGGTATATATATATAGAGAAAGAGAGAGAGGCGTAGGGATGTTGATAGTCGCCCTCCCGATGGAACTATAGAAGCGGCAACAGGAACACCAAACCTTCTTGTGTTTTGGTGTTTGTGTGTACATGCGTCTGTATATGTGTGTCTGTGGAAGCGCACCATCTGCTGAGACAAGGTTCGCCAAACGATACGCCAAATTAAATCGCATACTCTCTCCCTCATGCTTTGTCTCCTCCAGTAGAACACACACGCATATATATATATATATACACAGCAAGGACCTTCCATATCTTCCTCTCATTCTTCTCTCTCGCGCTGTCTCTCTTAAAACACACACAAGACAATAAGTTCGTAGATTAGTGAATCGTGTTGTTGCAGAATGTTACCCCGTTGCAATACTGTTATATATAACACACGGATTTTCATTACCTTTCATATATATATATAGTAGCCCGCATAATGTGATTATACTCATTAGCTTACAATTAACTTCTTAACCATACCCCGGCCGTTAATTATCTATATAATTACCAAAAAATAAATAATCCTTTAACATTTTTAATTATATAATTCATTAATTTAGAATCATTACAATCTTAAAATAAATAAAAGTAAGATCTCTATTTCTTTTTAAAATTGTGTCCAAAAAAAACTGAAAATAATTTTGAAATAGATTCAATGAAATTTTAATTAATCGAAACTATTAATAGTACTATTAATTCTAAATGAATAAAGTTCATTAAACTTTTAATAGGGCTTGCGTCACGTAAAAAAATAAAGATGATGGGAACATTATACTTCTAGATTTTTAGTGACATAGTTTGTCTGAACGTGACTGCATTGTATGTCAACGCCCTCTATCTCAGTGTACAACAGTATAAAGTAAGCCTAACTCAGATGTCTTCCAGAACGCTCTAAAAAAAAAAAAAAAAAAAATAAAAAAAAAAAAAAGTGTCGAACGCTCAAACGTCTTTCTCTTACCCTAATTGACCAAGAAATTTTCTTTAAAATTACGACTTTAAAATGTTTTATTAGGCTGATCATAAAAATTTCTAAAATGGGGAATTTACTTCCAAGTTTGCGGAAAATCTTCGTAACCGTTTTCGGGAAAATTTAAAAAAAAAAAAAAAAAAAAACTCAAAAATCTATACTGTATTATTGCACTTCCGGTTAACTAAGTTTCTTCAAATTTAGAATTTTATCAATGGTTCCAATGTGTATTAATATTATGTTGATAGATAAACATATATATTATACAGAAGTAGTACTTGAGAGGAAAGCACAACTTTACTATTCCCCCCAGAGCTTCTTAAAAATCAATTTTTCTGGGAAAATGTTCAAATAAAAGTGTTAGTGTTGGAATTCTTTTCCGAGAAAATCAAGGAAAACTGAAAACAATAAATACTCAGTAAAGTCGCACTTCTGATTGATGGATTTTACCAGAAATCTTTTGCCAGATGCGATGATGTTAGTACCTAAAACGGAATACCAAGTTTGAGCTTCCTGCGTCTTTTTGTTTTTGAGTTATTTTAACATACACACACATTTTTTTTTCATATTCTGGGGACCTCAAAAGGATGTATGTCTGGTGGAAAAATAACAAAACTTGACTGAGGTAGAAAGATGAAAGATTAGAAGGCGATAAATTCAAGTTTTCAATCAATAATAATAAAAGCTGACATTTATTGTTCCCTTTTAATCAGCTGGGCAAATTAGGGTTAGATTTTCAGTTACATAATTTCACCATACACTAATTAATTTAGCCCAGTATGGAAATGCTTTAAATAGAATAGTTTTAGGAAATAGCCGTAAGTTTAAAGTGGTAATAGGAGAATTTCAATATATATACATATCTGGCCTTAGTTTGAGATTGTAAAGATTGAATTAGGAAAGTGTCTCTCTCTAGCTTTCTCTATCCCACTCTGTATCCACCAAGCGGTCAGTTATTGCTTATCCATAGGGGATGATGAAGAGATTTAGAGGAGGCGGTTATTCGCTATCCGTTATTCGGCCGGCCTCTTTCTGTAGCCACTAGTCTACCACTGCCATTTAACCAACTGAAGCACCCCAGAACAGTTTGTAGCACTTGACCTGTATAAATATAACGATCACCCCTTTAAAACCTCCTCTTAGACATAGTAGTAGGCGAATTAAAGCAAAACCCAACTATCCGGTCCCCGAGAGGTCAAACTGTAATTGCACACTGCACAGATCTATTCTGGGCAAATTTCCAACAATTCTTGTTGCTTATATATATATATAAAACATACTCCCAGTTAGATCTAACTATCCACAACTCTACTAGTACTGATTCTGCAAATCTTTTATTTCCTTGTCCCTTACACCGCTATACGTACACTGTTTCTCATTTTACGTGTAACAATTTATTATTAACCGAAATACGATTATTTGTGTTCTTATTACTTTCTCTTATTGCTGTAAGAGGAATTATTGCTAATCGTATCAAATATTCCATATCAAGTTTACACCGAAAAGATAGGTTTTGAGGTCCTCTAAGTCCAAAATGTCTTGTTTTTAGAAACTGTATGTGAACATCACAGCTCAAAAACGAAAAAATCACAGAAAATTCATACTTGACATTCCGTTTTGGTATCACCCTAGGATCCGACAAAAAAAATTTCACTTTTTTGCGTGAAAAAAATTCTTGGAGCCGTTTATGAGAAAATTTAAAAAAATAAACTGAAAGGAAACATTCAATAGAGTTGCACTATCGGTTGAAGGATTTTCGCTTTTCTACACCTTCGATTCTCATGCGCTAGTAGTACCTAAACGGAATACCAAATTTGAATGAGCTTCCTGTGGATTTTCTAATTTTGATATATTTTTATAACACACATACACACACATATATATATATATATATATACCATTTTTGCTAAAAACATTTTTTTCGCAATCAGCGGGGGACCTCACATCATACATTTCCTTTTTTAGTTGTAAGAGAAAGTAAAAAATCCTAGACTTTAAGGAAATTCCATTGCTAAGTTTATATTTTATATAGTATAAGAATTATCTGGTTTTTCCACGAGAGGAAAATAATTTTTCTTAATAAAATATTTTCAAACAAACACATGGGGAGAGAAGATTTAAGGTTAGAACATTAGAGGAAAAACAATCACTTAAAAAAATAAAAAAATTTCTCTTTTTTATCATTGAAAACATTAGGTTGATTTTTCCATTTTTTTTTTTTTACTTTCTCTTACTTTTTATTCGTTCCATTTTTTTTTCAGGAGTAGAGAAGAAAAATTGAAAGAAAAAGATCTACAGTGACTGAGGGTCTCCTTTTTTTTTTCAGCTTTAAGTTTTATTTAATTCCTTATCGGGTTAATGTAAATGCTGCCGGTTGGAAGAAAAAAAAATAAAAAAGAAAAGAGGGGGAAATAGAAATAAGTTGAACTACATTTGGGGGTAAATGAGTCTTGGAGAAGGAAAGACTGGTTTATGATGAATCTGGTAAGAGCCTCTGGAAAGAGCCGGGAGTTGGAAAAGAGAGTGAACGACTGGTTGGTGGTTAGGTTGGAAAAAAGGGGAAAGACCCGATGTAAACTCCTAATGAGATATTGAGGAATGTTCACTCTCTAATTGATACCACCAAGAAAAAGGAGGAAAATCTAAAAGAAAACTCAGTTTTCTCAGGCTCCACCTCACGCTATTCAAGGAGTTATATTTCAACTTTGTAGCTCCATCAATAAAACACTAGATTCATTTATAAAATCTTAATCTTGTTTTTCCCATTAAAAAAAAATATACGAAAGAAAAACTATTTTCTTTTATTCAATAATTACATTTTGATTTTCTTTAAATTAATAAAAAATTTTTCCTTTATTATGTTATTTCTAACAATCTTTGTTATTTAAATAATTTAACAAACGAAATCAGATGTTTTCAATTTTAAACACAACCATTAATTGACTTCATCAGTAACTGAATACTTCGGAAAATAGAGACTGTAATCACGGTTTCCACTTTCGATAGCAAATTTTGATTGAATGAGAAAAAACCTTATTGTGAATATAATTTACTGAATCGTGGCAATTATGTTTTTGAAAAATCTGGTGTACAAAATGAGTGAGGAATATTCACTTTGAATTTCTCCTATTACAATTATTATAATCTGATTAACAATTGTTCTTTAAAATAGCAACATTTACAATGTTTCGTTAGGCGAAAAAAAGACGATAGTAGCTGTGGAGCGCCCTCTGCCAGAACCAACAAAGCTTGTGCAAATTTCGGTTCTTTTTTTCGGAAAAATGTTTCCAAATAAAATGGATACAGATTTACATGTGCAGTGAGCATTCCAACATTTTCGAGAAAATTCCAAAAAACTGGAAAATTTATTCTGTAAAGTGCATTTCCGGTTTGAAGAATTTTCTTTAATTTGGAATTCTATCGATACTATTATTATTCGACTGTGGGGAGGGACCAAACTCTACGATATCAGAAGCCCCACTGAACCTATTGTAACGTTTTTCCCTCTAAACTAGCTACTGCAACTAGTTTTAAGTGGGTTCGTATAGATAAAATACTCTAAACTTCAATAAGAAAAACATCAATTTATTGTTTTACACAATAAATTATAAATACGACACTTAATAATAATTAATTCACAGTTTAAACCACAAAAGTTCACTTTGTTCGCTTTTTATACACTTTTCACAAACGTACACTTAGTTTGTAACAAGAAAAACTCTTTCAACTCTCTGCGGTCCCACTATTTATACCGGTGGGAATGGTCTGGAACTTCCTCGATTCTTCTACAAAGAGCTAGAGTGCGCCGCCAGCGCTTCCTAGCGGCCACTAGGAGAACTTGAGGTACCTGCTTTCTCTCCTAGATGGCACCAGTGGCTGCGTTACACTATATAGCTACCACCAAAGGAAAACAGCAACAAAAATCCGGGTCTAGAACAAAAATCGAGACCCGGGACTCACTCATCTAAGATCCACCGCAGTCCGAACAAATCGGACCAACACTCTAAAGTGAAATAAGCTCTTCCACAGACATCCATTTCTAATCAAAGTAACTGAACCTAATTTTCTCACAACCCAAGCAATCTATCATAAGATGGATAGGTATTTCTTTCTCTGACTCACTGACACTACAAAAGGGGTCTGGCATTAACCATTACATAGAGATCTCTCTTTAGACCACAATGCCTAGTAAGGAGTCCAACCAGATGCCTGAGAGAGGTCCATGAAAGAAACACCAAACATCTCTTTAATAGTTAGCTATTTATCTATAAAATACTAGCTATATATATATCGATAGATACATATATATATCGATATATATATATATATATATATATCGATACTACTAATGTACATTGATATGTTTGTATGTGATAATAACCATATATTGTACTGAAGTAGTGCTTTAATGGAAAGCATAACGTCACTTTTCCCTTAGAATTCCATAAAAAAAATCCATTTTCCCGGGTTATGATTGAAATAAAAGTGGCAGATACTTATAAATGAAGATGGTGTAAGATCTTTAAAGAATATCGTTGGAGTCGTTTACGAAAAAATTAAAAACATGGCATTAACTTGTATATTGTAAGCTTTGGACACATCTCAAGACGTCCAGCGTCCATGTAGCTTCGGCTCACAGAGAAATGCGTTTCACTTATTCCTATCTTAAATAGATGGACTTGCAAATAATCTTAATCCTGCAATCTAAACTTTGCCTCTAGTTCTTTTCGAAGCAGGTCAGGTGGAACACTAGTAGTTAGTAAAGAAGGTTCTCATTTCCAGTAAAATGGTTTAAATAAAAGATAGGTTTTTATATGAGTCTAAGTACACAGTGTTTAAAAAAAAAGAAAACAAGAGAAAATTCCGAAAATGTAGAAATCATATACTGTGAAGGCACACTTCCGGCTAAACGGATTTTAGTAGAAATCTTCGTTTCAACTCCGTAAATGGTAGCTAAACGGAACAAAAAGATTGAGCTATTAACCTTCTTTTTTTCAGTACTCAGGAGATTTCAAAACATGTATTTCCGGGGGGGGGGGTGCTCCATTTGAAAAATTTAATAGAATTGCCACACTTTCTTACAGAGGAGAAAGAAAAAGTCATTCAGTTTTCCTCTCTCCGAATTGCTTTAAATAACCACGAGTCCAAATGATAGTTTAGATCGAAATTAATTAAATGGAAATACTGGCTGTGAATGCCAGAACCAAGACGATAGGAACCATGTTTTTTTTTTTGTTTTTTTGACCATTTGACCTTTCCACCTCAATAAAAATCGTTGGTTTGGCAGACCTTGACCCTTCATGGTCTGTTGCGCTGAAGCTTTAATTTAAATTAAAATAACTTAATTAGTAATTAAATTATTTAATTTAATCTAGTTTAAAAAGTTAATAAATAATGTTTATCTACATTAAAGTTATTATAATTTTTTATTAATCATAAACAGTCTCGCTGATAATATTATATAAATAATTATTATCAAAATTTAAAACAAACAATGACACAGAATGACTGAATCATATTAATTTTAAAACTACAATTAAACAAAAAGTTTGACTTGAGTTTTATTTTTGAGAACAAATTGATTTTAAGCTCGTTCCTATTTAATTGCTAATTTCATTTGCAGCTGATGTGACTCTAAAACGTGGCATCGCATTTTATTTTAAAATAGATTTTTGTGAGTTAGAGTAGATTGTACTTCACTCACTTTTCACTGGGATATTTACTAACAAGTATAAGATAGTACTGCAAAGACTTTTCAAATACTCAAGAAAAAGAGTTGCCTAAGGCTAATAAAGCGAAGCGGCGTTGCAGACCTTGCTGGTAAAGCGTTACCTTCTTGAAGGATGTAAATACTATCTCTTCTCTTTAGAAAACTCCATCCTTTTATTTGCCTCTTCTTAACTCTGCTAGGGTTGGTCATGAATTGTCGTTGGTGTCATGTTGAGATAGTTGTAGAGAGACACTGCAACGCTCTTCCTATGAAGTATTAGATGACGCATAGTATTCTTATGACTGGGACTTTGTGATTCCATTCACAAAGGAGATATAGTATTTACAACCTTCAAGAAGGCAACACTCTAGCAGCATAGTCTACCAGGCCGCTACGCTCTATTAGCCTTACGCTACTCTTTCTGTTGTTTAACTATAAAATCGTGACACTATCTTAAATTGTGGTTATATATCAGTGAAACTAGAGTGCGGTGAGTGAACCAAACCCAGCTTCTTTCAACACAATCATCCATTAGAATTAAGGAAAATTCTTTTAAACAAACATTTACTCTTCTAAACAAATATTTACCAAACAGCATTCAGTCGATGGAATCGAATTTTGACGCTCAACAACCAAAAAAGGTGTGAGCGCTATCAATAGACTACTCGAAGACTATAATATACATATATTTTAATATGATTACTTCATACATTTTAACAATAATATATTTAGTCTAATGAACGACATAAAAATTAATCGTGTTACCTTATTTTTATGATTTCAGTGACAGTCCCGGGTTGATAACACTGGAGCTTCAAAATAATCAACTGGAAAGGATTGCAGGACCATTTTTGATCTCAAAATCATTACTAAATCTAGATATAAGTGATTGTCAAATAAATTATTTAAATCAATATTTTTTTACAGAAACTCCAGCCTTAAACAGTATCGATTTATCTGGTAATCCAATCGAAGAGATAAAACCAGGCGTTTTCAATCGTATCGTATCTTTACAAGTGTTAAAATTGAATAGATGTAAATTAACCACAATATCGAGCAATGCTTTCGATATATTGGAAGATCTGAAAACTTTAGAGTTGTCCGATAATTACTTGAAAGGACCCCTAGAATGGACAACAGTATTTGCACCGCTTATAAGATTAGAATCAGTTGATCTTAGAAGGTCAGGTATAGTAAATTTACCTGATGATCTATTTGAAAAAAACATATGGTTAAGCAGCCTTATTTTAGCTGAAAATAAGCTCAGCCATATAGATATTGCTACACTCCTTGGTAAAAATCTAAAGAACCTTGATTTACTGGATCTTTCTGCTTGTAGCATTAATGGTATTTCCGCTAGGAGTTTTGCAAATACTACAAATCTAAAAACGTTGATCCTTTCCGGAAATACTATGTCAGCTGCAGATTTAACAGCCGCTCTAACACCGTTAACAAATCTACAAAGATTGTCATTGAAAAATTGTTCATTAACACGTCTACCAGCAAATACGTTCAACAAATTTACAAATCTAGAAGAATTAGATATATCAATGAATCCGCTGAATGATGCTTTCATTCATCTATTAAATCCGTTAGAAAAACTGGAACATTTAGATATGAGCTATAGTAATTTAGGTTATATTTCAAGTGATACATTTTCAAAGATGACATCATTAAAAACGCTTACACTTTCTGGTAACCCGTTGAAGAAATTAGAATCAGGTCTTTTTCAAAATTTAACCAATTTAAGAGTATTGAAGCTGAGAGATTGTGGCCTTACCGGATTGAATGAAACCGTGTTTCAAGAGAAATCTATATATCCAGATTTAGAGGAGTTATATTTAGCCGGAAATCCGTTGATTATACCAAAAAAGGGGTCATTTTTACCGCGGCAATTAAATCAACTGAAAACTCTTGACCTTAGCAGCTGTAATATCACTCACATTCCACCAAACGCTTTACATTCATTTGGTAACATTACTAATCTAAATCTATACGGAAATCAATTAACGTCTGATGATGAACATTCCTTGGAATTTTTGGCAAATCTACCATTCCTAGAGAAACTTGATATGAGTCAAAATCATCTAAAATGGATTACACCGTTTCTGTTTAGAAATAATTTGAATTTGAAATGGTTGAAATTGGACGGTAATCCATGGCAATGCGGCTGTAATATTGCCGACATGTGGGAATGGGCATACACAGTAAAAGGTGGCCTGTCGCTGTTGGTTGGTTCAACTTTACCCCAGGATGATCATTCCAGAAAGTATATGAAGAAATCCAAAGCATTGCTCTGTGAATACGATACAAAGAAAACACCAATTAAAGCGCGTAAACAAAAACACTTTGCAAACCCGACAAATCGTACTTGGTCATATTATGTACGAGAATCGAATTGTGATTCTACTCGTCGTCTTATGCCGGCTAAATTTATCGGAACTTTAACAGTAGTATCGGAATCATTTACATATCCTGTAATGTCGTCAAAATTTATGCCAACTTGGGCATGGAGTAGTGCGTTAATTTTATCGTTGTTATTGATAACAGTAGCGTCAATTTTAGTGAAAAGCACGTTAAAACAATTGCAAAAAGCGCCGTCGTAAGTTTGGGGGGGGAAGAGGGGATTTTGTTAAAAAGCAATTTGTTGCTCAATGGTTGCTCTTGTCAAAATTATCAAAGTTTCTTGAATTCGCACTGTTTATTCGCTGTTTATGAACAGTGTACATCCGTGAAGCAACGTAAAAACAATCATAATCAGTGTATGATAAAAATATTGCCTAGTCATAAAAATATTGTGTGAAAGATACTCAAGATTTTAAAGTTATTCTGCCTAACTGTAAGCGTCCTTCAATGGGCTAAACATGAATTGTATTAATTAAAATAATTGCATATATTTTATTATTCTATATAAATGTAATGTAAGTTTTTATTAAAGTATATTTTTTACAATATTCATAAAAGTTCTTTGATATCCAAACTTTATTGAATCACAATAACAAAGTTTAATTTTTTTGTTTCTCTTTGGAAACAAAACAAAAATTAAATTTAACCTGTTTTATAATGTTACCTGAAATATACTGAATGAACTAATGTACCTTAAAGTATGTAATTTAAGGTTATGTAATTGTATCGTTAACAACCGAATACACATATATACTGAACTAACAAACAAACAAAAAATTTGTCTTTATACATTTGTTTGTAGATGTATTGATATAGCGGCAAAGCACGTAAATTTGCAACACAATTAACCGTTTATTTATAATTATTGTTATGAATTAATTACCAATTTTCGACATAGTTGATAATATCGTCAATAATACTTGAGCATGCGCTAATTATATGGTGGATACGTATAGATTTGCATACAACTCATTGTTTATTATAATTATTTAATTGATCTACAGATAACGCTATGTTGATTATATTATTAGCACCAATAAACAAGAATAATCAAGTAATCGAGTATAATTATTAGTAATTCTTGAGTCAGAATATTTATTATTATTATTATTATTATTAAGAATGGGTGCCCGAAGGCGCAGGACCTAAGCCAATATGGGTTCTTAATCCCTCCCCCCACAAAAAAAAACGCTCCTAAGGACCCTTCCCCAGCAATCTACCGGTCTGACTACAATATCTTAAAATATTTTCAGTCTCCAACTCCCAAGATTTACTTGAGCGTGTTGCCTTCCCAAATAGGCGAAAATTCGTATTAGTGAAACGGAACACTGACCTAAGTAGTGGTACACCGTTTCTCTAACTCCCTCGTCACAATTTTCCCTACACAAAGTACTGGACACAAAGTCCTAACTCTCTCTCTCTCCTTTGGCTCTACGGTCCACGAAGGACCTTGGCCTCCTCTGTCACCCTATCCCACTCCTCTATCACTAAAGCAATCCTTCTCCATCTCCTTACTCCCAGATTTCTGGTGTCTTCTTCTACATCATCCAGCCACCTAATCCTCGGTCTTCCTCTTCTTCTCGCCACCCTTGGGTGCCCATCCACTATTTTCCTGGGGAATCTGGAATCTTCCATTCTCATTACATGCCCTAGCCATCTCAATCTTCCCCTCTTAATCCATCCTACTAAATCTTGCTCCTGGTACAGCGCTCTTATTTCACTATTCTTCCTAATTCTGTACCTTTCTCCTTCTTTCACTGGGCCAAAGATTTTCCTTAGAATCTTCCTCTCCCAAGCATTTAGCAGTCTTTCGTCCTCCTTGGTTAACACCCACATCTCCAAGTGGCTGGCATACGCAACCACTGGCCTCAATATACTTTTATAGACGATTAGTTTTGCCTCCCTAGATAGTTCTCGAAAACTTAACACCTTCTGCAGTGCCCAAAAACACCTATTGCCTGCCGTTAACCTACCTTTTATTTCTATGCCCATTTCATTCCTTTCGGTTTTAACCGAAAGTCCTAACTAATTTGTGTAAATAAGTGGCTATTGAAGAGTGTCCAGTCAATAACCCTCCACGACTCTCAATTGTATCCTATTCAGATAGAGAAGATACTTCATGTCTCCCCCCCCCGTCATATACCGTTTGTAAATTTCTTAATTTTGCTCTATGTAAGACTGTGTCAACACACTGTTTTATCAAAACATTCTTATGGTGAATGAGCGCCCGAAAGTGGTCGATGACCACAAAAAACAATCAGGCTATCATGGAAAATAGCTGTGATGCTTACCAGCTCTGCTGACCCTACCATAACAAATATGACTTTGTTATTGGTGTGTGAAAGTATGTGAACACACCAATAGTTATTATTAAATGATTTTCGTTTATCGTTTAAATGGATTTCATCTGTAAAGATATTCCGCTTTTGAAACAATTTTGATAAACATTATGTCGCCTCAAGCATTGGTTTGGTGGCTAGAGCACTCGCTTTTGGTGCGAGAATTCAGGGGTCTATTCCCGTGAGGGCAAAGTCGGTGTAGACCCAGCATCTTGAGGAAAGTGGGAAGCTACATTGGTAAAGCACCTAGGCAGCGAAGGCCGGAACTAAAGCGGCAAGGGAACCGCGTTTTGCTTACCACACGTCCCCCCTTACAAATCGCCGTATTTGTATTGGCCCTTTATGGGCTGTTGTGCCATAGGTTTATTTATATTTTACCAAACATTGACGTAGAGCGTTTTTCAATTAAGTTAAACATTTTTCCAGTCAAGCTATATCTTTTAACGTTCTACAACTGCTATATAAGAGAGGAAACAAAGTACCTGTGTCTGATTTAAAGAACAAAATGATTTTCACGGAGAAATGTTAAGAAATGTGATCAGTATAATAAAAAATTAGAAAAATTCCAACCGCTTATTTATTAGGACCGACAATTAGGGGAAATCTAAGGGGTTAGGCCGACAAAAGAGGATGATCTGTCAAGGAATGTAACAGCAAAGTTTTGTTCAAACTCAGTGAACCGAAAATATCGCTTACTATTCAGGATTTTTCAATTTTTTCCCAACTTGAGGATTTCCCTTTAATTTTGAAATATCAAGTACTAATATATAGAAGGATGTAGTTAGTTTTTCACATCAGATTTTAAGCAAACCATAACTTGAAACACATAACCTTAACGAGCTAGAATGAAATAATACTGGCGTAAATTATTATAGTATGTGGAAGGTAAAAAAAGAAAGAAATCTAATTCTGGCTAAAAAGTATATGGCCATAAAAGTAAAGTATGAAATAGATATGAAACACTAAAATTGCTGGAAATTTCCACCCTTGGAAAAGCACAGAAAAAAAATAATAATAACTTAGTAGGATTGTAGGAAAGTATAACAAGTCCGAGGAGTACGTATTATGGAAAAGCACATTGTGAATCAAGTTCCGGTGATACAATCGTTGTATGTGTGAATGGGATATATATACATTGGCACGTTCGCTGTTAACAAGTATATACATATAGGAAGGGGTCATATTATCTAAGGGATGTTCTGTGTATGTGTGCGTCTCTGTGTCTGTGTTTTTTTAACCCCATCTCTAAAACGATTGTATGATGCGCTCTAAAAAATAAAAAAAAAATGGAAGCTGAAGTAAAAGTGAAGGCCTTGTCATACGATGACAGCACTTTAATGCCACCGCTCCCACTGTTACTAGCTTTATATCGCTCAGGGTGGCGTGGCTCCGATGTAACGTCTAGTACAAACCATGGATACGACACTGATGTCGCCCTCCCCTCCCATACTAGATTTTTATATGTGTGAATAGCTACTCTACTTTTTTTTTCTTCTACGTACTCTTGTCTCTCCCCTACACACTTTTATTCCCCCACCACCACCACTACCAAAGAGATATACTATAGCATTGTATGTAGCGACTACTTCTTCCAAGCGTTACTTACAATTCCTCTCCCTTCTTTTATTTTTTTAACATTGCTATATTGCCCATTCTACTTTTTCTTTAAACCAGCAATGTCGTCATACTTGCAATATCACAATGTACAGATGACAGAGGGCGAATGAAGGGAACATATCTCTGTCTATAGCGTACCCAATCTGACACTCAATAAAAATTTTACTTTTTTTATCATTTTTATTTGTTTTTTTATTGTTTTTATAGCTTGTGTTTTATATATTATACATATTATTATTTTTATCGCTTATACAAAAACTTTTAGTATTTATTTATTTTATTTTTTTCTAAAAAATCTTATATAGAACATAATTTTTTATTATATTTTAGTAATTTGGAAAAAGTGTTATTGTTAAATTTCAAGAAGACAAATAACGACAATGAAATTTTGGTGTAAACTTTCTTTTCTGTCACTTCTGACAAAAGGAGAAATTTATTGTGTTAAATTTTCAAAAAAGAATATTTTGACGTCCCTCAATACAAAAAAAAAAAATTGTTTTTTAGCAAAGGGGTCGGCAAGTGTGTGTGTGTGTGTGTGTTTTTGTGTGTGCGTTTGCGAGTTTGTGAATAAAATATCAGTAACCTACAAATTAATACACATTAGAAGCATTCCCAACAATTAACCGGATATGCGACTTTAAAAAGAATACGTTTTTTTCGAAAATGGCCATAGAGATTTTCTATATACTTGTTCTGCTAAGTGCACAGATATATATAAATGTTTATTTGAAATATTTTTCATAAAAAATTGTTTAGAAGGTTAAAATTTTATGACGTCAAATTTCAAATATTTGGTATGTTCACTGTTGTTGGCGCTATCTATTGCACTATAGTGTAATCACAACACTTGTTCTACCTGGTTGGGTTAGATAGTTTTTGCCCATTTACATTTAATATTAGGACAAACGAGTAAAATTTGGTGTGTAAACAAAAGCTGCCATTTTATAGGCATATGATTGGATTAAAAAGGAGTAAGAGAAAGTCGTGTGGGTGTTTCAGATCAGATTTATTTTTCAAGTCAAAATAATTTTTTTTTTAGTCAAATAATCTAATTTTTTACATTATTTTTTTACATCCCTAGCAATGTATTTTCTTATTTATTTTTAATAATAACATTTATCTTCTTAATTATTGGTCTCTTTATTAATTTTAAGCTATTATTTTGTTTTTCATATATAGATAGATAATCCTTATTTATTTATTTAATTATTTAATTACTTTCTTAATATTTATTTAATCTTTTGTTTTTTTGGAGACTTGAAGTTGATTAGTTTCTTTATCCAACCATTCTGATAATTTACCATCAATATAAAATCTAGAAACCCCTCCCTTTGAGTTTGCATTTTTCTGATACCGGCTGGTTCTTTTCATTATACGTATGAGTTTTGGACATCGCACGATTCGACACTCCAGGTACAATAAAAATAATAATAATATGGCTGTCCGGAGGCCGGCAGTGCACTCCGGGTGCCAATGACAACAGATGTTGACTTGCCGTAAATTAACAAAAAAAAAAAAATACAGCTTCCCAGTAATTAACAAACTATATAAAAAAGAAAGTGACCAGAAACTTGCGAATGTTGTGATATATTATTTCAAAGTCAATGATTTGAAGAACAAAAAAAAAAACAGAAATCAAACCTACTCAAAATCATTAAATTTATTGTTTTCCTTTTATCTTTATAATTTCCGTCTTGCTAATAACTTGATGCAATTATTTTACTAATTACTTAGAAAGATGAAACTTCAGTTTTAAATTTTAATTAATAATAAAAGGTATTGTCTAGATAAAACTGGAATATGCAACTTCATTAATTAATAGAATTAAGACATTATTTGCATATTAATTGATACTAATTATAAACTTTATTAAACTAATTGAATATTGTTCATTATTAAAATTGTGTATAATATTTTTATCAAGTCTAAAATAGAATATACTATCACGTAGGAAATAGATAATTATTACGAAAATATCAAGCAAATGAACCTTTTATATGCGTAGTTTTTTTATTACATCAGTAATGTTGTATATTTGGATTGTTTAACTGATCGTGATCAGATCGTAATCGACAGTTGGACGTCAAAAACAATAAATAAATAAATCGCCTGAAAAATATTTCATGAAATTGTTTGGATATGAAAAATGTGACCACAATATTTTTATATCCATCTACGAAATTTCACAAATAAAAATAAACAAATCTAGTGTGAACCAATCACACTTCTTTCTCTTACTCCTCTAAATACGTAAATTTATACATAAAATTACAAATTTTCTTTAAATTGCTAATTGTGCTCATTTGTCGTAACATAAATATACTGTGTGGGGGGGGTACCACCCTACCGATCGTGGCAGATAGAGAATGATTATATTGTAGAGACCGTCAATATTAGTGAACATAAAACGCACACCTGAATTTTAAAGTCTCTAATTCCTCAGAACCATCTCAAAACAATTTGTTTTCCACCAAAAAAAAAGCTACAAATAAAAGTGATACTTTTATATCTGTGTAGTTAGTAATTCCATGTTTAAGGGAAATCATTGTATCCGTTTTCGAGAAAATCCCCCCCCCAAAAACTCCAAAAACTACTCTGTCTAATCGCACTTCCGGTTAACCGATTTTCTTCAAATTTGGAATTCTAATAATATTTGTAATGTATAATAATATAAAGGTGGCAGAACTGTACATTATACTTAAGTGGACCCTTTAGAGAGAAGCTTAACGCTACAGTTTCCCCCCAAAACCCCGCAAATAATCAATTTTCTTGGTAAAAATGTTTCCAATAAAAGTGATAGTTATTCATCTATGTAGATAGTTTTCAAATTTTAATGAAAATCGTTTTCGAGAATATCGTGAAAAACTGGAAAAAAAACATACACAGTAAATCGCACTTCCGGTTTAGGAAACTTTTCTTTTTGTGTCAAATGCGGTGTGGAATAGGATCCAAAGAGAGGATCCATAGCAGAGAAAGAGAGACAAAAATTACAGGACCACTCTCTCGGACTAGAGTGGGAGAAATTGCATAAATACAGCGACGCGAGATAGATATACAACAGAGTTCACTCGCCAGTCACAACGTGTCATTTACCTTACCCTTTACCATTCTACCATTTTAGTGTAAAGTCCAGGCAGTCAGTGTCACTTCTTACATTATACAGTATTCAGCCAAATCTAGTTTGTTCATTCAAACCAAACCATTTCACTCCTTCATCATATCCATTATACGATGGTAGTATCTAAACGGAATAGCAAGTTTCAGTAATTTCTCGCAATTCTTCGTTTTTGAGATATTTTTTTCACAGACCCACATCATTTGATAAAAATATTTGTTTCGTGCTCGGGGACTTCAAAACATTCTATTTCGAAAATTTAAACACTAGACCAATTCATTTACTCACTTACTGGTCATGAGAGAGAGTCATGCGAGACAGTAGAAAAGTTTATATCAAAATGTCATTTACTTTATTTTTCTTTTTGAGATTTAAATGGATAATAGAATTGTATAATAAATTAAATAGTACATTAGAAAAAAGCGTAACCAGACCACTTCCTTAGATGAATATTTCCGGAGAAATATTTCAAATGAATGTTTGTACTCTAGGTAAATCTGGTTGATGCCAAATTTAAAAGCAAATCGTTGCAGCAACTTTAAAAATCTCCAAAAACTGAAAAGCGATTTCAAGAAAGTTTCACTTCCGCTCAACCAATTTTCTTCAAACACGGAATTTTGGCATCACATTTTATTGTCTATGATATTATCCGTCGTAGCATGCTTCATTTTGTTGGTTCAATCAATGTTTGTGGTTTTCAATCATTCGTATGGAGGGTAATAGCTAAGTGGTAGCGTACTGGACTCCCACGCTGAGGATCAGAGTTCGAGTCCAGCTATACTGCCCTTACATTTTCTCTTCCTAGGAGCCTCTACACTCACTGTCCGGTGATGAACAGTGTTGTCTGTAACGAGAGAACACTGTCCGGAGGCGGGCAGTACACTGAGAAGGTTCCGGGCGCCAATGACCACAGATGTTGACGCTTAAATTAAAAAAAAATCAATTCATATAGAAAGAAGACTTCAACTAAATACTAATGTGATTGATGCCAGAAATTATATCTATAAATAATTTTATTTGAAGAAAATCATTATTTGAAGGATATTCTAACATTCGCTAGCAATAGGGCCTATTCAGGTAGAAGACCACCGTTACAGAAGAGTTCATAGAACTTAGTCACCTTTGTCTTTTTACCCCTTCTCACAGGGGAGAATTTGAACTACCAAGAGAAGGCATTCTTTCAAGAGAGAGTCTAAATTCTGCACTCAACCAGACCAGCCTGAATTAGACATTGAACAAGAACATTTGTATCAGGAATCGCTAACTTAAATTCAGTTCCAGTTATAAGAGTTTAACATTAATCTAGTTAAATAATTGATTTAATTAGCTTATTGTTGTGATATTGAAAAATATTTAAATTTCTTTAAAGATAATTATATTTAATTTAATCTAGCAATGTTTTCTGATTTATTTCTTATTACTTCTCTTCTCTTTAAACATACACACAAGCCCCTTTACAAAACCGCTCGTGCTACACACTACTACAAACATACAACAACACATCACACCAACTAAATTTCATTTATATCACACCACATTGGTTGTTTGACAATATCTCTACACAAATTGATAGCAAACCTTACGCTGATGATGAATGAAAATCTGAAACCAGTCATAACTAACAAAATGAAGCACACTATGACAGATAAAATCATAGATGTTATCCATATTGTGAACCCAACTACATATTCCACATTTTATTGTAATTAATATTATGTAGATGTTAGGAATGAAATAATGAACTGAAATAACACTTTAGAAGCCTAATCCCACTTCGCCCTCAAAACTCCCTCTTAAATTGAATTTTCCCGGAAAAATGTTTCAAATAAAAGTTGTAGCTCCTTCTATACGTAGTGAATATACCAAGTTTAAAGAAAACTGTTGGAACCATTTTCTAGAAAATCGCAAAAAACTAGAAAATCCATTCAGTAAAGTGGTACTTCCCGATTTTGATCAAAACCTTATGCTAGCACTTAAACTGAAAATAATGTTTGAACTTTCTACGATTTTCCGTTTTTTGTGTTATGCTGACTAGATAAATGCATGCATGCAGATCATTCGCTAATAACATCTTTTTCGTATACTCATGGGACCTCAAAACATGTATTTCCTCTGATAACTCAATTTCGAAAATTTGACAAGATTGCCTTACAGCCTTTTACCTGGAGTAATGGAGAAAGTGTAAAAACCCATTTTAATATGCAACAACCTGTTTAAGCAAAACAACACCTCACGGGCACTATTTCGTTATACTGGGAAATCTTTATGTTAGCATAAAATAAAACAATTTCTACGGAAGCTTACAGTGTAGAAAATGGAAATATAAATAGCAACTTCTATGGGTCTTAAATTAGTCGAATGGCAGCCACAATTGCTTATCAATGTTGCTGCATAAACAGGAAAGTAGCAGTGTCAATAATAAATAACCAGTTTTATGTTCAACCAATAAGAACCCTCGGTATTATTAAAAGGGAAAAACCAAAATAGAGTTCCCAATAAGCCCCAAGGCTTATTTGATTTGCAAATTTATTCAAATTGTATATGGGCTTATTTAATATAAAGGGGAGGTTTATGGGAAAGCAAGTATAGAATGGAAACTCAGAGTCACTAAAAGGCAATAGCTAAAGATGAGAAGTTTCTAAATTATAGGTTTGCCAAAATGGTGGATGGTGTATGCGTAAGTGATGTTCTGCAAGATCTGACACCCAGATGTTTATAATAACGTTCACAAAAAAACATAAACGACGACTTTTGAAAACTTGCTACCTTCCTCATGATTTACCCTAAAGAGTTAATATTTAATAAACGTATATAAGAAAACTGGAGAAAGGTTTAAGTGAGCGAATGAATGGAAAGAGCGAGTGAAAGGTTTAAGTTGCTCATTACTCTGGTGCAAACCAGACGTATACTTACCATCATTCCACCATCTCTGGCGTCCCAGAAACCCTAAGCCACTCACTGGAGGGTTGGTTATCCCTGAAGGAATTTTACCCTTTCCTAACCTTCACCATACTTGCAGAACTCTCTCTCTCTTCGCAACACACACACACACACACACACACACACACACACATGCACAAACATATATTCTCTCTCTCTCTTCCTCCTATCCACTCACTCTATCATGCCATACAACCAATCCAGACACGAAATAGAGCATATCTCCCAAAAACGTTTTCATTTCCCACCGTCTCCCCCCTACCAAGTATGTATATTATTCATAATATTAATACGGGCTATGTGATGTGGGGCTGTGTTTCACTTCATGATAATGTTAACGTAAACGAAGGCGGCGCTTTTCATAAACGATGATGTGCCACAAATTTGGCATAGATCCCCTTGAAGGCAGTTTACTAATTACTTACTTACTTCCGCTATATCCAATCCCAGTTGATTGAATTTCGCTACAAAAATTATTTATTTATAACAATTCTCGTTACAAATTTTCTCTGCATTAAGCCTCAATTCCCTCAACTCCCCGATAACTCTCGTAATGCCCCTATTTCTCTCTTTTTTTTTACTTTTCTCTTACTCCTGGTAAGAGAAAGTGTTGCAAACTTGACAAATTTTTGAAATTGTGTTTTTACCGGAAATAGATGTTTTGAAGTCCCCTGAGTATGAAATAAAAGTTCTTAGCGAATGGTCTGTATGTGGTTTGTGTGAGTGAACAAAATATCTTAAAAACGTAAAGTCGCAGGAAATTGAAAACTTGGTATTCTGTCTATGTATGTTCACCGCATCTGACACGAAGTTTCCGGGCAAAATTCAACAACCGAAAGTGGGTCTTTACTGAATTTTTTTCAGTTTTTCGCGATATCCTCGAAAATCGCCCCACGATTTTCCTTAAATATTGTGTTCTATCTACATAAAAAAAATATCAATTTTATTTCATTTTCCCGGGAAATCGATTTTTGGGGCTTCTGAGGGGACAATAGCGTTATGCTTTCCTTTAAAGGAAACCAGAAGCATGGATTCCAAAATTTGAAGAAAATCTGTTAACTGAATGTACAACTTATAGAATAGGTTTTTGAATTTTTTTCGAAACGGCCACGATTTTTTATCGCTTCTGCTGACCTCTCCGTAGATGTATTCTAAGTAGTTTTCAACTTTCACTGGTCCCTGAGATGATCGCTTGGCCAACGGCTTTTCAGCCGGCTCGAGGAGTTGTCTGAGATAATAGGTACGGGCAGTCTCTGAGCGAGCGGATTAGGATGAGCTGTGGTGGAATCATGGAACTTTTGGTAACATGATTTGACTGTTGGGGTGGAAAAGAAACACCGAGGTCGATAAGGAGGATAATATTGGACACATAAAATGGGATATTTGTGATTCGACGGAGGACTTTTAGATTGGAAGGAATACCAATACGATACGATAGGAATTGTGATTGCTTGGCTGAACCCCAAACCTCGCATCCCTATGTCCAGAGGGGTTTTATTATTGTGCTGTAAATCAGATTTTTTTCGTTAAAGGAAAGTTTGGAACGTCTGTCAAGTTACTTCGAGAAAAGTTTGTAACATTGATGGAAGTGGAAGTTCAGTCTTTTCAGTCTGGTGTGTGTGTGTGTGTTTGTGTGTGCGTGCGTGTTTCAGATTATGAGTTTTTCCAGAAAAATGTATCAACTTAATAATTGTTGATTTTTTTTTTTTTTATGTTTAACCGATATAACGAAGAATAAAGAGAAATCGTCGGAGCTATTTTCGAGAACTTAGGAAAACTGAAAAAAGCTTTCGTTAAAGTGGCATAAAGTAGCGTTTTTCTGTGGTGATTTCTAAATGGAGATCAAGATTTGACTTCCTGGGAATTTCTGAATTTCATTTATGCTGTTTATTCTTATTTCTTTATCTCACCCTCACACACACACACATCTTCTTATAACAAAATGAGAGCAATAAAAGCTACTGTAAGCAGCAGAAATGAGATTCTTACGGAATATAGAGAGCAAAACCAGGAGAGGTCGCATTAGGAACAGCACCATTAGACCAAATTTAAAGGTTGAACTTCTAGGACAAATGATTGGATGGTTCTGGAGCAACTGCGATGGTTCTGTCATGTTAACCGAATGACAGACAATAGAATATACCGGAAGGCATAGAGATGAGGGTATCGGGAAGAAGATCTAGAGAAAGGAAAAGAAAAACGTGGGAGAAGAAACGTAGTTGAGAAAAGAGGCCTTGCATGGAATACTGCCAAGAAAATGTCAAAAATAGAAAAGAATGGTGAATTTTTTGCAACTCCTCTATACTCACGGGTAGAGGAGGACCCTGTTTAAGTAAGTAAGTATAACAAAATGAGAAAATTATATGCAAAAACCCGATGACACAATATAAAACTATAAATTACCTAATGTAACTGTCGTACCCAGGTAAGAAGGTAAAAACTAAAATAATAATAACTAATAAAACAAAGAATAATTAAAATTGTAACTAATAACTATAGATAAAACCATTAAAAAGTACTAATAGTACCTATTATAAAATGAAAATATTGCAGGAATTGTTTCTAGTTTTTTACTCTGTCAGAAAAGAGAAATAGAAGACTATACTGCTGAATATTAGGTTATCTGATAGTGACATCCCTATCGGGTAGATAGAGTACTATCCCATTGACTGGTGTGAACAAGAAACTAAATCCCAAATACCAATCCCAATAAATAAAAGGGATTTCTTACTTTTCCAATCTAATCTATGTTTTTCTTCTCTCTCTCCCTCTCTAACCAGAACAATACTTTTCCTAGTTATATTAGACAATACAAGAATGTGTGAAAAACTATAAATAAAAAAAAGAAAACTTTTCTTTCAAAATTATTAGTTTTTTTATTATAGTTTGTTGATAAAAAATAATATCTTGGAAAATGTCCATAATACAGTATACAGTAACAGAAAAAGTACTATTACTAGAGATTAGATTCCAAAATAATTCAAATATATAAGAATGGATAAGCTGTTAAGGCTTTTAAAGAGGAAGTATTACGAACGTATCAAATCTCCGGCTATGCGTTTTCAACTGTTTTGAGATTCTCCGATAGTAAAAAGGAAAGGCTTGTAGCGAATGGTTTGTTTATGTGTAGTAGGGATTGTATACCGGTTTTCCCTAGATGTGGATGGTATGTCCCTAGAATTTGTAAAGAAAGGATGGGAAGAATTAAAGGGTATATTGGTAGCAATGTACAATGGATGTTTTAGATTTGGTGTTTTCCCAAATGCATGGAAGAACGGTCAAATTATAGCCTTGTTGAAATCTGAGGATAGGGATGCTCGAGAAGTTGGATCATATAGGCCGATTTGTTTGCTACCGGTTTTGGGCAAGATATTAGAAAGAATTATTGTGCATAAATTGGAAAACTTGTTTTATGAAAGGGTCTCTTGCAAGCAATATGGTTTTATGAAGGGCAGGTCAACGGAAGATGCTATGATGAGGCTTAGGGCTATTGTTGAGGGAAGAGGTGAGAAGTATATTTTGGGAATATTCATGGATATAAAAGGAGCTTTTGATAGGGTATGATGGCCGGGGGTTTTGTTTAAATTATTTAAAAAAGGAGTCAGAGGGGACATTTATAGAGTTTTAAGGGATTATCTGAAAGGAAGATAGGTAGAGATGACTCTATCAAACATAACAGTGGGAAAAAAGGTTAGCAGAGGGTGCCCTCAGGCATCAGTCTTGGGTCCACAGTTATGGAAAATCGTTTTTGACGATTGTATAAGGGAAGTAGGTACTGATTTTTGGGATTTTGTTGCTTTTGCAGCTGATGATGTAATTGTAGTGTGGGGAGATTCTAGGGTGCAGTTGGAACGAAGAGGGGAGGAGGTGATGGTCAGAGTGCTTAAATGGTATGAGGAAAATAAAATGGAGTTATGTAAAGACAAGACGGTTTGTAATGATGCTAAAAGGAAAATTTGATAGTAGAATGATGCCGAGAATACTTTTAAGAAATCAAAAATTGAAAGCTGTAGATTGTGTAAAGTACTTGGGAATTAATCTGGACAAAAACTTAGGGATTACTACTCACATAGAGAAAGTTACAAATAAGGGATTTGTGGCCTTCGTTAGTCTTCTGAGATTGGCAAAGAAACACAGAGTTAACTACAGCACTCTATTGAGAGTATATGAAGGGATGTACAAAGCAATAGTTATTACGGTGCAGGGGCTTGGGGGGCAAGTTAAAGGGTTATCACCGCAAAGCACTGTCATCTCGCCAAAGGAAGGTAGCTTTAATGATGATTAAGGCTTATAGGACAATTTCAACGGATGCTGCATTGGTGATTGGTGGTTTAGTGCCTATAGACGTGGAGGTGAAAAGGAGGTGGGCGTCATATAAGTTGAGAGTCCAGGGTGAAGTGGTCTTCGGTGGCAATGTGTTGAGAGGTAGCGGGTGTAAAAGAACACTATCTCTCTAGTGTTGAGAAAATGGCAATTAAGATAGGAAGCTTCAGATAAAGGTCGTGGAACTTTAGACTGGATTCCAGATGTGGGGTGGCGTGGGAAGGCGGAATGGTTTGTACCAGACTATTTTACAACACAAATAATTAATAGGCACGGAAACTTTGGAGCTTACCTGGCTAGATTTCGTTTAAAAGAAGACCCATGCTGCTTATGTGAAATGGAGGAAACTGCACTGCATGTGATGTTTGATTGTGACCGGTGGAGTGAAGAAAGAAAGATATTTGTTGAGGAATTGCAGAGGGAGAATCATCAAAGTTTAGAATGCAAAGATCTACTTGGAGAAAAAGCATTTCACATCTGGGTGAAATTTGTTCATATGAAGGGAAAAGAAGGGGCTCAATTTGGTATCTAATATGTGTGAGAGTGATTAGCGGGAATGAGTTCGGCGTAGTTTAGTTGGTAGGATTTTTTTTTAATGTGTGTATTTATTGGCTTGATTGAGGTAGAACTTTGACGTATGAAAGTATTCATTAGGATGGGAATATTTATTGGTGTGAATGAGTTAGGTATTGTAAATAGGTTTTTAGCAAATGTGTGTGAAAGTATTTATTGGTATGAATGGTTTATGGTGTGTGAGTGTTTAGGTTTAGAGTTTAACGGGTGTCTGGAATATCAAGTACAGACACCCAGCGATTGTGGGCAATGGGAGTGGGGTGGATCCGGGTCTGGGGTGATGCGATGGTGGAGTCGTCGACGTCGCGTTTTTTTTTCCTCTTCTATAAATGAGAGAGGAAGTGGGAAGGGTATGGTTTCGGCTAGGTATCTCCCACTTCATAAATTAAACTCTCTTATAATAATAATAATGTATACCGGTTTACCGATTTATCGGTTAACCGATAAATTGACAAAAAAAACGTTCGGTAAATTTACAGATAAATTTCAAAAATTTACCGGTAATTCGGTAGAAGAAAAATCCATACTAGAAATTTTTATGTAGAAAATATTGTGTTTATAGATATTTAAAAGGGCTAAAGGGACATTGAAAATTACAAAAAACAGGTAAGTGTAAGCAACAATATACCTAATTATTGATTTTATGTGTGATAGTTTTTGTTTAATTTTAATTTAAACTTTCTTGGGTTTGAGAGCCGCTGTAAATCGTACAGAAAGCGCTAGTTACAGTTAGCATATGTGATTTGTGCTCTGCAGTTTTTTGAGCTTTTTAAAGGTTTAAAATCTTTACAATCAACGTTTTTCTTAAAGAGTAAGTAAATATCTCCTGTTTTAAATATTTAAAAATAATAATATGTAAATATTTCACGTATTTTTTTAAATTAATAGCAATTTTGAATACACCACATTATGATAGGTCATTAATGCAATATTATTGTAAAATAACATTAAAATTTGAACCTTAAATAAATTTTTACTTCTAACAACTGTTTAAAATAATTAAATACAAATATTTATTACAAGATTATAATATTATGCATTAGGATTGTGCAAAATATGTATTATTCTGAAAAAAAATTTACCGGTAATTTACTGTAAACCGGTATTTTAATTTTTATTTACCGAATTACCGGTAAATTTACAATCCCTAATATATATGTGTATATGTGTATCTGTGTGAATATGTGCACAAATGAAGCTCAACTATATATTTATTTAGATCCAAGTATTTCATCAAAATTAAGATTTTTGTTATATATATTTAGATAATACCAACAGGACTTTCGACTTTCCACGCTTAAAAATGTGGCAATGAGATGACATGACATGACATTGACGGAGGCACTGACATTTCAGTCAATGTAGTTATAGAATTAACAAAGTTTCTTTAAATTTGGAGTTTTCTTTATTACGGCGAACATAAATCAGTAGAGAGAGCCCAGATAGCTTTTTGCAGGTAATAGTTGAAGTGAATAGTTGAACTGAAGTTCGGAAGAGGGCGCCAATAACTTTGTACAAAGCAGGATAATATTTGAAATTTAAGGCCACAAATTCCTTAGAACTACTTAAAATCAATTTTTAAGGACAAAAATTTTCAAATAAAAGTGATTTGTCCAAGAGATCGGTCCAAGCTTAAAGAAAATCAATTTGTAGCCATTTTGAAAGAAAAACTTTTTCAGAAAAGTCGTTTTTCTGGTTAATTAATTCGTAAATTTGAATAACTTCAAAGAAGCAATAAATTGAATGTACTTTCATATTACATAGTTGTAGGAACCAATATTATATTGAAGTGGTACTTTAGAGGAAACCACCCCCATAACTCCCAGAAAATCCATTTTCTTACAAACATTCATGGAATAAAAGTGATCGCCATTTAGCTGTATAGTTAGTATTTGAAGTTTAAAGAAAAAAAGAATCATTGGAGTCCGTATCAAGAAAAATATGAAAAATAAAAAAACGGGGAAAAGAAAATTCAGCAAAGTTGTTCACTTCCGCTTGGTGTATTTTGCCTGAAACTTTATCGCCAGTTGCGGAAATTAAATGGAATACCAAGTTTTAAGCTTCCTGCAAATTTTTGTTAGTGAGATATTTTATTAAAACATATGCTCACACACACATACAAAGATTTGCGAAAAAAAAATTTTGTTCGTACTCAAGGAACTTTGAAACATGTATTTCCGGTGGAAAAACTCAATTACTAAATTTCCTCCTACCAGGGAGTAAGAGGAAATAGAAAATTGTACACGATTATAATATTTCCTCTTATACTTGTGAGGAAGAAGAAGTAAAAAGAAAGATGATAGTATTTACTATGAACGTAATTAGTGAACAACACAGTGCTAATCATCAAATAAGCCATGGCAGCAGCCACACTTGAATAAATCAACAACTAATTAGATTAGGTGGAAACTGTGTAGTTTAATTATAAAGGCTGGGGGGGTGGTGGGAATTGGTCGTCGCAAGGATGATGACGAAGTAGGTAGGTAGGTGGTGGTAGTAATAATAGGGGATGATTGGATGAAGCGTACAGTGATGTAGTCCTGCTTCATGGTGGGGGGGCGGATAGGGGCGACCGACAGAGAGAGGAATAGACAAACATCGTATTGTTACTGTTTATTAGACAATGTGAATTGGGACTTCAAATATTAGCGAGATCATCATAGCATTGAATTTCCTCCTATTTCTCAGAGAGTTGTCACTATCTCTCTCTCTCTTTCTCTCGCACTTTCTTATTCTCTCACACTCTCTTTCTCTTTCCTTTCTCACCCCCCGCTCAGAGAATTGCGAATGTTTCCACAAAACCCTTAAGTTTTCCTACTGTTGCTTTCCCTGTTCTACCACCTATTTTCACAGAACAACAACTTCATTTGGAGTTTTGGTTCTCCAGATCTTTCAACCTAAATTTCCTTGCCATTGTTTCAGTTCTATCATTCATTCATTCATCACAGAAACACATTAAATATTTAAATCCATCAGAGTCATTAATTTCAAATTAGGTCCACAGCAAAATCCAGTTTGATTTCTTCCATTTCTATCTTTACAACATAAAAGATTCAAATAGTTTTGTTGGTAGGAATTAAATTTTCCACATTTTAGGAAAAATATAATCATATATAAAATGGCAAACTTTCTTTTCAAATTTCTTTACTCATTTGCTCTAACAATATAGAGACGATAAAAGAACAAGAAAATGTTTCAAATAAAAGTAATTACCATTTCCGGTATTTTAGTTAATTTGAAATTTAACGCCACGATTCCGCAGAACTTTTTAGCATCAACTTTTCCGGAAAAGACATTTCAAATAAAAGTGAATAAGTTTATATCTGTGCAGTGAGCACTCCAAGTTAAAAGGAAATTTTGTTTAATTTGTACTGAATTGGTACTCCAGAGGAAAGCATAACGCTACTCCAGAACCACCAAAAATCAATTTTCCCCGGGTAAATGTTCCCAAGTAAAACTGTTGGGTATTTACGTGTTGTAATGTGGAGATCTTGGGGAGAAATGATGAAAACATATAAATTATGATTTTGTAATTATAAGCAAAATATATTAGTACAAATATATTTAATATTGATTTATTATTTAGAGCAATCTCAAACCTGGTTTTTTTTTTTTGAAGATCCGATGAGTACAATAAAATGGAATTTCTCTTCCTTCCACTCTTCAGTGGAGGGAGGGATTATATATATCTAGAGTCTCAAATAGGTGAGGATCAAATAGGTGAATGAAAGTATGCAATTGATAATAGTGTCAAAGTGCTAAAGGCCCAACCTTTAAGGTAAACTTTCTTATATATGTGTGATGGATGCCACAAACATATTTTATTTGAAAAATATTATTTCAAGAATATCCTAACATTCAAAAGGGTAAGCCAGGTAGAAGAAGTCCAGTTACTGGGAGAGTTCATGAACCTTGGTAGCATTGTCCTACCCCTTCTTCTCATAGGGGAGGATTGGAACGAACAATTAGAAGACATTCCTTCAAGGACAGCTTGTTGTAGACACAGAAGATGAACACTTGTTTTCCGCTCTCTTAGCATCAGTGCATATTTATAAGTTTATAATATCTTGCAAATAACTTGTAGTTATTATTTCAATAGAATATATTTATTGTTAGCAGTGGTGACTACTTTCTTATTTCTGATACTTCACTCTCTTAAACATATATACTTAAAAGCCCTTTTACTAAACCGCTCACGCCACAAGCTACCAGCACACAAACACATAACATCACCAATCACGTTACAATATTGTAAGGTTGTAAAAAGTATATTATATAGTTTCTGCTTAATTATTATTATTATTTTTTTTCCCCAAATTCCTCGCGGCCCGCAGGCAAGGGAGGAACCTGTTTCCAGTATTTGGTATTTAGGTTCTTACTGGAACCGGATAATTGTCCTATGATGAAAACAAAAGAAAAAGAAAAACATGTCCGTGCTAGTCTCTGGCGTCTTCCCTTAGCACTTCCCTTACAATGCGGCAGGTGTGGAGTACCACAGCCTGCTGCATCTCGTATATGATGGTCCTCCTGATTCCCATCATGCAGAGGCCCTCCCCCAGCGACCGCGGCACAAGTCCCGTGGCTGAAATAATCAACGGGACTATCTCCACCCCTGAGACCCCTCTCCATACAGCAGATATTTCTGCCGCCAGTGGCCTGTATTTAGCCAGTTTCGTGGTATACGCGCGGGCTATGTTGGCGTCATCCGGGACAGATACATCAATCAGCCACACCCTGCCCGTTATTTTGTTATGCCAGATCACATCCGGCCGGGTGTTGGCGACGGCATGGTCCGTCAATACCTCTCTGTCCCAGTACAGGAGACACCGCGCGTCTTCCAGCACCGGCAGGGGGTCATACTTGTAGTATGGGGGGGCATCTTGTATTAAACCGAGTTTCTGCGCCAACTCTCTGTGTAGGATCCTGGCCACACTGTTGTGCCTTTGGAGGTAGTCTCTTTGTGCCAGCAAGGGGCATGCCGCTAGCAGGTGGTGAACTTATTATTATTATTATTATGATTCTATTATTATTATTATTATTATTAGGATTATTATTATTATTATTATTATTATTATTTAAAGAATAAAATTGATATGTAATATAGATTTATCTTTTAATTATATATGTATTATTTTCTGCTTATTTTATATTCCTTGCTCAATTCAGATAAGCACAGACCTCACGAGATCACTTTTGGAAATACTCTAAATTATAATTATAATAATTAATTATTAATTGACATAGCTAATTTAATTTAATTTAATTTACCCTCCCCAGTACCAGTGCAAAACATTCCAGTGCGTAGGTTAGACTGTGGGAATTGGCTATTAAGCGTACGCCACTGAGGTCCCCTGGCTCTATTGTGGCCACCCATAAGTTAGAATATGCTCTCTAGTCTTGTCTGTTTAATCAGTCTGGAAAAAGACTGCTGTATGAAACTTAAAGGCACACTCAAGTTAGTGAACGCTCTCCAGACCTGAATATTTAATTAGACTTAGTATGAGAAAGTGAGACTCTGGAGAAAGTGAGACTTGGATGAAGCCTGAAGATGTCAGTTTTTTTCTCTCCAAAGAAGAGAAACCTCAACCACACAAGCCCCTCACACTGGACACAGTACGTGCAATACTGTATCTTTTTCTTCCTGCCGAAACATAAACTATCTCCTGTCAGACCCATACGATACATCTGCTTTTCAAGTCTGAAGTGGCGAGTGAGAAGATCTACAATCATCCGCATGGCCACCCGACCTTGTTGGAGTAATTGAAATCATGTGTGTACATAGTATACAAAGAAAATCATGAAAAACTGAAAAAAAAGAAGAAACAAACAATAAAGATTTTGCCCGAAACCAAATTTGAATTCTATGTGGTTTTTCATTTTTGAGATATTTTGACTATACACATATACACGCGCACAGGCCGTTCATAAAAAATCTGATGTGAAACAGTCACACGACTTTCTCTTTACGCCTCACATTACAGTTATATATAGAATGACAAATTTTCTTTTAACTTCATATTTTGCTCATTTGTCCCAAAGATAAATATAGAGATGGTGGGGGGAACAAGTGCCAATCTACCATCCAAGGCAGGTAGAGAAGTGATTACAATGTAATCCAAAAGAGGCGCCAACTCCGCAATACCAAACAACTCCGCAAATATTAACACCACAAATTCCGCACAATATAAATAATTTTTTGGCAAAGGGGGGGAGGGGATGTCTAGAATAAAAGTGTTTAAATCTGAGCTGTTTGTATTCCAAGTTTAAAGGAAATCGTTGCAGTATTTTTCCAGAAAATTCCAAAACCAAATTCAGTAAGGTCGTACAGTTTTGTTTAACCCATTATCTTGAAATATGGAATTCTAGCAATGCTTCTGATTTATATTAATACTACATACACAATGGAACTATATCAATATACGTAAATGGTATCTGAGACATTTTGTTTGCACACACATACAAACCATTCAATAAAAACCCTTTTTCTTATTCAGTGAACCCCAAAACATGCATTTCCGGTACAAACTCAATTTTGAAAATTTGTTACGATCGCTATACTTCCTGTTAAGTAAGAGGAAGTAATTAATATTAAAATATATCTAAAGTTATCCTCTTTTTAAAAAAAAGTAACAATCTAAGAGTAATTTTTTATTTTTTATTTTCTCAAATTATCATTAATAAATTTTTATGAAAATTCTATTAAAGTGGAGTGGGAAGCAAATTAAATTTCATTCTGTAAAATATAGACTAACAAACCAATAAAATTAACACAGAATTTGAGCATAATTATGGATTTAGCAAAATGGCTAACAAAATTTTCATATCAAAATGAGATAATATATTTAAATTATTCACCTTTATAAATTTGAAATAAATGAACTGAAAATTGTTGGGAGAGATATATATTTTTTTTTTAAATGCTAATCTTCTGATATAATCACATAAAGTTCATTTTTATTGCATGTATTTTCGCGCTAAACTAATTAAAAATTACTAATTAAATGCAAAATTTAAGGCAAATTTTGTTCGGCCAATTTTCCTCGTATAGTAAGTGGAAAGTATTGTAATCGTGATAAATTTTCAATATCGAGTTTTCAACGGAAATACACGTTTTGTGGTCCGCAACATCCAAAAAAAAAAAAGCGGTTTTTAGTGCGTTTACAGCTTAGATAGATCAAAAAAGGAAAAATCGGTGAAAGTTCAAACTTTATATTGTGTTTTCAGGGGCCATCATAGGATCCGACAGTAACCTATCTGTAAAAATTCCACAACCCCAAATACCACTTTACTGAATAATTTTGTTCAGTTGCTTGCGATTTTCTTGAAAATGGCTCCAATAATTTTTTTAAACTTCGAATATCAATTACCATATTATTAGCTAATACCATACAATACCGCACTGAACTCGCACGCGGAGGTCCCGTATTCGAGTCCAGATGTGCTGCTCTCAGATTTTTTCTTCTTAGGAGCCTCTACAACTCACTGTCCGGTGTTGTCTATAATGAGAGAACACTGTCCGGAGGCCGGCAGTGCACTGAGAAGACTGCGGACTCCAATGACCATAGATGTTGACGCGCCTTAAATAAATAAAAAAAAGCTACAATTTCTATTTAAGGAAAATTCATTTAAGAGCACTTATGGGGAAGGGGGTTAGGTTTTCCTCTAAAGTGCTATTTCAGTTTGTTATACAATTCTATTATTAAATAATATTAATCAGAATTTAATATGTTGTTGAAGTTCCAAGTTTGAAGAAAATCTGATGGCTGGAAGTGCGTTTTTACTGAAAAGTAATTTTTCAGTTTTCTGGTATTTTCTCTAAATCTGCTCCAACAAAAAATGTGAACTGCACATATAAGAGAGCTATAACATTTATTAGAAATATTTCTCCGGGTAAAGTCATCTAAGAGAGCTACTGAGGGAGGAGTGTAGTTATGTTTGCTTCTAAAGTGCTTGGTTAGTTGATCATACAATTCTACCATCTTAACTAAATCAATTAGTAATAAATAGATTGCCAAAATTCCTAGTTTCAAGAAAATTAGTAAATCGGAAACGCGTTTTCACTGAATAGTTTTTTTCAGTTTTCTGTGATAAAACTGCTCCATAAAATCAGCGACGAATTTCGTTAAATTTGATGTACTAACTATAAAATTTGTCAATTATAATTTTTAAAATTGCATTAGGAGAAAGTTGTGTGAATGTTTCACCCCAGATTTTGAGTTTGTTTTATTATTTATTATTTGTCCGTGGGGAGGGACCAAACCCTACGCTATCCAAAGCCTCACTGGGCCCATATAGCTACCCAAAGAAAAACAACAACAAACCGGGTCTAGAACAAATATCCAGACCCGGATCTAATCCATCTAAGATTCACCGCAGTCCGAATAAATCGGATAATAACCTCAAGGGGAAATAGCCTAAGCTGCACAGACATCCTATTCCGACCAAAGGTCCTAAACCTAATTTCCTTACAACCCAGGCAATCAGTCATAAGATGGATGGGTGTTTCCTCCTCTGTCTCACAGACTCTACAAAATGGCTTCGGCATGAGCCCCATCCTGGAAGTGAAGACACATGGACTCAGCGCCTTCAGCGCAGCTGGCTGTCCGAGCAGATACAAACACCTTTTAAGTTACTGTTACATACCTTCTCATGCACGTTTACCAACAAAGAATGGCATAAACATGAGAGACATTTTCCATGGTAGCCCGCTTCATTTTTTGGTCATCGACCGGTTTCGGGCGTCCGCCCATCTTCAGGATGCGTTTGTTAGACAGTGCGAAAACACAGACTTGCACGGAGCAAATTCAGTTCATACATTCAGTGAAGCAGGCTACCACGGAAAATGTCTTTGATGCTTTCCAGCTCTGCGGAACCAACCACCACAACAATGGCATAAACCTCAGTCTGGAACACTGGGGTCCATTCACCAAGAGATACTGCCAAATGATCTCCGGTTTCAAAATACACCGTAGCTCCAGACCTACCATCCATTCTGGAACCGTCCGTGTAACACCGGATGTAATCATCAGGTATCACCCCAGACGGACCCAATCTTGACCAATCTTCCCTAGAGGGTAACCTGGCACTGTAAGAATGCTCGGAAAAAAAAAGTCTTCAACATTCTATCAGAAGGAAAACCTGTAACAGGAACCTTCAGAAGCATCTCGCGATGAATGGTGGAATATCCATCTTGGGAGTAATCCCCCCATTTTTACCTACGATTCTTCACATTGCCAAAAGGTATAATTGCCTTTTGATGCTGTGTCTTAACAAGTTCCGACCTTGTTCGATGTAAAGAACCACTTCAAGAAACCACCGATTCGCGAATTTGAACAGAAGTTCCTAATAACCTAGGAGGTTTTAATCCTACGATCTTCCTTTTTAGTAAATAAGACCACCTGGGTCTTACTGGGATTAGTTGAAAGACCCTTATCCTCAGTCCAATCTATACCATGTTGAGGGCATTTTGCATTAAGTCTGAGATAGTATTCAGACATCGCCCCATCAATAAAATAACATCATCATCGGCATATGCCTGTACATAGAATCCCGATGAATTCATCCTGGTTAATAGTTCATCCATGACAACACACTATAGCTTTGGTGAGAGACAACAACCATGAGGACACCCTCTCCCCGCTCCCTCAACCAAAGTGCGCATGCTCATAGAAGCCTCCACTCCTTAAATAAATACCTATCCAGTTAATTAAAACTACCTAAACCAGTTAATTAAAATACCTTTTCGACCTAGGGAATCTTCAAGAGCATCGAAGGATACTCTGTCAAATGCCCTTTAACATCAAAGAAGCACCCTAAAGCATATTCCTTTGTCACTAGAGCAGATCCTATCCTACCGACCAGATACTGCAAAGCCCCAAACCAAACCCCCTCCTCTAAAACAGGCGTGGAACCTCCCTCTGGGACCATCTTATGATATTGCATCAGAGGAGTTGGAATGGAAGAGAGTTGCTGATGGAAGTTACTCATACTCTCTCCTTTTCTGTTTTAAGATGCACTTGGTGTACACCGCAATTAAGCTCAAGGCCTCTTTTTCCTGTAGCATCTACTCTACTAGATTTTCTGGAGTTAGTCTCCCGTTTTGTTCCACAGCTCTTCTCTTTCTGAATTCCATCTACTACAGATGAAAAAAGTATGATAGGGGTCATCTACATCAGCGTCCCCATATATGTATGTGGCCGATGTCCTCTTCTTCCTCCTGCAGAGGTACTCCATAAAGTACCAATGTCCGGACAGAATCTGTGTGATGTAAAAGTTTATCTCGCCAAAACTCCGGGTAGACCACAGTATGGGGCCCCGATCAATCGGTGCGTCCATCTTCCCCTAGTTTCATCTCTCCATCTTCTCCTCCACTCTTCCTGCAGGGTGATCGTTGCAATGCGTGACGCCTTTTCTTTCCTAAGTTCTCTATTTTGAAAACAGAAGCGTCTCATCGAAGCCATTAAGTCTATTGGGGTGGTGCCCGCAATGACTAAGGCCGTAGGTTCAGATACCGTGCGATAAGCACTGATAATCCTAAACCCGCCCCTGCGCTGCACATCTAAGAGTCGCTTAATATGGTTAGGTTTCAAAGCTCCAGCCCATACTTCGCATCCGTACAACATGACTGCATTTGCTGTAGTCAGCACCAGCTTCCTCTTATTGGCCGTCGGCCCACCTATATTTGCCATAGCTCTGCTGAGTATTGCTGTGATCTTCATCGCCTTTGTGGGCGCATATTTAACGTGCACTCCGAATGCTAACCTTCTGTCCAGCATGATCCCAAGATACTTCATGTCGTTTTTGGATCCATCTATGTTGAGTCAATTTTAAGAGTTCTTCCTATATCCGTACGGCGTCTGGATATCATTAATATTTCGATTTTTTCAGGTGCCAATTCCAGTCCATTCTCTTCGAGCCAGGTTTGCGCACGATTGGTTCAGTCTTAGTTGTGCCATCTCTACGTCTCTTGCTACGATGACTGCTACGATATCGTCCCAACGTCGTACCCAACGAGAAAGGTCCCCGCCGGCATCTCCATCCGTAAGATCCCATTGTATGTAACATTCCACAGGTCTGCCCCCAAAATTGACCCCGTGCAGCTCCTCCTGTTATCCGATGGTATCGGGTCCCTTCTATGGTATTATAACAGAGAATCCTGTCTTTCAGATAATTGTCTATCATCCGAGCAAGATATTCAGGTATATAAAATCCTTTTCCAGTGCCTTCAAAATATCCTGCCATCTGACTGAATTAAAAGCGTTACGGACATCGAGAGTTGCAAGTACTACAATCTCCTTGGGGTGTAAACTACCGAACACCGCCTCCTGTGCGGCCTTCACAACATACTCCACAGCATCAAGTGTTGAATGTCCCGGGCTAAAACCGTGTTATTTATCATTCAAATCGCCGGCAATCTTGATTGCATCCATCAGGCGTGGCTTAAGCATTCTCTCTAGCAGTTTCCCTGCGGTATCTAGCATGCACAGTGGCCTATACGCCGCCGCAATGCTAGGATTGCCTTTTCCTTTGGGTATAAGCACCAGTCTCTGCATCTTCCATCTTGCCGGGAAGACATCCATTCTTAAGCATTTATTATACATATCAAGTAAGAGCTGTGGGTGCGCTTTAGCTATTTTCTTGATCAATTCCACCGGGATTCCATCTGGCCCAGGGGCCTTGTTATTCTTAAGTAACTCCGCTGCATCTTGTAGTTCATCTAGAGAAAATTCAGGTATATCTCCTTCCTGTATCCTCCATTGTCTACATATGCGTTCGGGGTGAGTGGGGAACAGCTTCTTACTATTCCTTCGATCTGAAGGCCCTCTATCCTAGGTATCTGCTGCTGGTGTCCTAATTTACGCATGACTGTCGTATATCTGCGCCCCCAGGGATCAGCATTTATATCCTGGCTAAGCTCGTCCCACTTCTCTCTTTTCTCTGAATAATCGCCTGTTTAAGGGCTCTCTTAGCTCTTTTAAATTCTACTCGTTCTCTTTCCGCTTCCTCCAAATCTCTTCTCCTAGCCCTAGTCACTTTGCGCCGAAGTTGCAAACAGCTTCTCCTTAGCTGTCTATTTCATCGTTCCACCAATATACTGGTGGTCTTTTTCCTCTGGGCTTACCCTTCCTGGGCATTGCAGCATCACACGCCCAGTGTATCACTTCCATAGTAACGTGCGTGATTTCTCCAGAGCTCTTCACCCTCCACGGAGCCTCACAATTTGGGACGCTCTGAAGAAGCGCCAGAGCTACCCTAGAGATATATGGCTTAGAGATTGTGAGCCAAGGCCCACAATACCCGGGAGCTCACCCAGGCGTATTTTACGCTAGCCGGTTGACCAGAGCTGGGTTAGGCTCTGGCCTCCTGATTAGCGGAGTCCAGAACCAAAGAGGGGTGTTGGAGTGCAAGACACACTGAGTTAACTTGCCTCTAGCGAAAAACTTCGTCCTCAACCACTAGTACTTCCTTTCCCCACGACACGGCAAACATGTGCGTGGTACCAACACGTGCCACTGGCGTGAAGGAATGTAATTGTGTACGTGTACGATGTTAAGGCGCTTAGATATAAGTGATGCAGCATGAACCCCACAGAGGCTCCGCAGCAAAAGAATTCGCTGCAGGAGATTCAGGCCGCACATAAATTATGGCGACCCAAACAGAGGGCAGAAAAGTTTCTACCAACTCATACTCCTAACGGGGCACCGCTGCACTTGTTAGTCTGTATTTGTAGCTGAGGTACGTGGGAGTGCTAAGTTCCCAAATAGCCCGAAGGCTACCCTCTGGTTCGCCTACCAGCTTGGCCATCCACGCTTCCACAAAAGTGGAGCGCAGATGTTTCCAGAGCGCGACGAGGATGCGCTGGTTGAGCTTGAATGAGGTCCCGCGACAGAACATCCGTCTCTAGAAACATAGGGAAGTTTTACCCTATGTGAGTAAAGATACTCCCTCAAACCATTTGGCTCCTTTTGATTTGTTTACTTTCCCTCACTCCTGGAAAGGGGACAAAGTTTTGAAATTGCGTTTTTATTGCATATGGTATTTTTAGCGATCTGCGATCAATTATATGTGTAGCCTACATTCCCTATCTGGTCCTAAAACTAACATGTTTAATTGGACGTCTTCTCGCTACCTATTAATAAGTTAAGGACAACATATGCATTTAGTAAAAAAGTCTAGGCTTAAAGAAAATTTTTTTAATTAAAATTGCGATATTTGCAGTCAGAGCAAGTCGTGTGAGTGTTACACACGGTCGCCAAATGTTTGCCAACTAGTTAATGCAGAAGCGCTATCTCTTGATGAAAATAGATATATAAAATGACAAAAAAAAAATCTCTACGCAAACGTGTTCAAGCACGCACTAATTAAAAGAAGAATTTCAAAAAAAAAAAGGCACTAATAAGAATACTGTTTGTTAAAAGACAGTGTAAGGATAAGGGTTTAGCAAGTTCAAATCATTATACATATATACTGTATTTAACGAGCATAACCTTGGACTACTCTTGCTTGTTTGTAGTATTGTATACAAGAGTGCGGTACTGGAGTATTCAAAGTACTCTTACGAGTGGCTAGGGTGCGGTAGTGTAAGAGAACTAATTAGCGAACTGTAACCGAGAGATGGCGGTGTGAACAACGTCACAAGATCTCTGTATATACATACGCTTTTTCCTCTTCATCTTCTTCACCGTAATAATAATATAAACACGGGGGGGGGAGAGGCATTAAGATATCCGTTATAACGATATTACCAATACCTTGAAGTGATTGTTTCAACTATAGAAACTGTTGTATTAACTATGAAATTTAAACTCGCTATCATGATAATGTTTACACACATTGTTATAAATCTAAAATAGATTTTTACCACATAGAGAGTTGCGGTCACTAATTGGTGTGGTTCTCTTCAAATTTGGAATTCTTACTTTTACTTATTACTGTACAAAGAATTATGGCGATTATGTAGATTTTTAAAGCGATAATCCTTGTTATAAGGTGGCTGAGTAAAAATAAAAAATCAACGCTATTGTTCCCTCAGATGCCAGAAAATCAATTTTCCCAGAAAAATGTTTCAAATAAAAATGATAGGTATGTATGCGTGTAAATAGTATGCGAATTTGAAAAAATATAGTTGGAGCCGTATGGCCAGAAAATCGCGAAAAAGTGAACAAAAATTCTCATGGTAAAGTCGCACTTCCATGGAATTTGCCCGAAACCTTCGTGTCATATACAGAGGTAGTACCTAAACGGAATACCAAGTTTGAGCTTCATGCATTTTTTTCATTTATGCAATATTTTCTACACACCTACAAACCCACAAACACATATTCGCTAAAAACAATTTTTACTTCCTCTTACTCTTAGTAAAAGAATTACGACTGTATCAAATTTTCGAAATTGAGTTTTCCCCGGAAATATATGTTTTGAAGTCCCCTGAGTACGAAAAAATTGTTTTTAGTGAGTGGTCTTATGCGTGCATGTGTGTGAATGTGTGTGTGTGTGTGTTCGTGAACAAAATATCTGAAAAAAAAAATTGCAGGAAGCTTAAACTTGGTATTCCGTTTAGGTATTATCTTTGTGTATGTGACACGAAGGTTTCGGGCAAAATCCAGCAACCAAATTTGATTTGGAAAAAACTGATTTTTTTCCCGCGATTTTCTTAAAAACGGCTCCAACGATTTTCTTTAAACTACATATACTATCTATATACATAAATATATATCACTTTTATTTGAAACATTTCCTCGGGAAAATTTATCCTTTTATTCTTTGGAGTTCCTAGGGGAACAGTAGAGTTAAGCTTCCTTTTCTGTAGAATATTTCAAAATACCACTTCATACAATGTCGGGTTGTACCATCTATATAATATTAGTATAGATTAAAAGCATTGGTAGAATTCCAATTTGGAAGAAAATGTGTTAACGGCAAATGCCTCTATTACAGAATAGGTTTTTTGAGTTTTTTTTTTTATTTTCTCGAAAACGCCGACAACATTTTCTTTAAACAACATAGAAATGTTGTCACTTTCATTTGCAACCTTTTATTATAAAGTTTCTGAGATATCTGTGATGATTTTTACATTTAAAATGACCTCTGGGTTTGTTCTGTGTCATTGGCGCTGACTTCTGGGCTACACAGGTGAATACACATTTAATAAAACGTGTTTATGGGTGCTAACCAACATGTTAGTCTCTATATTATGTTAGAACAAGTTAAAATGCGTCTATTTCCTAATTGTATTAATCCGCAGTAAGAGAAAGTCGGTGAGTATGCGCACCAGAGGTTTTTGTATCTTGAGAAATAAGAATGTTGAAGCTGAAATATCCATTACGCTTGGTTTAGCTTCTTTCCTCCCTATATTTTGGGGAAATGTTGGTTTTTAGGGCTGAATCCCTCCCCCCCTTGACTTTGTCGAACATTGTCAATCTATTCTATTTGAATATACATATATATCTGAAGATAAATTTCAGAAAATTATTGTAATTTAACTATCAATTATATTTCTACCTTATAGCCGTATTGTAATTATTAAATCGAACATATTAATAAATGGATCATATCGATTTTGAATTTGATAAACTGTACTCATTCTACAGAAGAGACATCCTATGTTGGGAGAGGGAGGAGTTTGTTGAGACATGATTATTGAGAACGACAACATATTGATTCGGTTGACCCGTCTAGACACATAGATAGCATAGACCTATTTGGATAGCAGAGATTTGGGAAGGGGGGAGGGTTTATGTAATTAGTTCCAATGTTGATTGTGGTAGATGTAATAATATACAGATTGTACGTATATTTGTAAAGAGTAATGATCAAAATATGATCTAAAAAAAAAATAAAAAACTAAGTGGTTCAGTAATAAGAAGATTAGATTAATAAAAAGAAAAATTGGAAATGATTATGGAGGAAAATGGAAAAAGGAAAATAAATAAAAATATCAAATATTTATTTTCTCTCTTATTGAAAACAAATTTATGAAAATTCAATATAGTTATATTAAATTCATAATTTTTTATTTTATTTTATTGCAAAAGTTCATGCGACAATATCATTATGAATAAGATGTATTAAATTATAATATAACTAGCTGATTGAAATTACATTCAATAAGGTATTGAATTTGATTTCTAAGGTAGCACCCAGCTTTTAGCTTTCAATATATAAAGCGTCAATCATAGCCTTGTTAAAACAAGGCACTAAGACGGGAGTTCATGGATATAACAGAGCTGTTTTGTAGGATTCTTAGGTAACAGTTTTTCTACTGTGCATTATAGACTTTGAAAGTACTTGAAGAAATTGGGCTTTCTGATAACACCACAGATTCTATGGAAAGATGAAGGAGACTCTAATGGCATGTAGTTCTCCTGGGCCATGAAAGTTTGGAAGGAGTTATTCGACCCTAGAACTTATCATCCACCCACCAGAGCCTGAAATATTTCTTGGAGAAATACACTTACTAGGGGTGCTAAGGTTGAAAGGTTCTCATCCTGGCACCAATAGAAAACGCAGGATAGTTCTTTCAGGACTATTGTCCTGTCTTCAGGGTTGAGACCGAGTCAGTGCTTCATTATAAAGTGATGTTTTTGCCCATATTACATTAGGCTTCTTTGGGGTTCGGGATTCTTCTTAGGCCTCTGATGACAGAAACAACACTATATTCAGTTTTTTCAAAAAAAATGAGTCAAATTAATGAAAGTGATGTTATATGTATTCATTTAACATTAAGTTTAAACGAAAATCTGGTGTGACACACTCACGCGACTTTTTCTTACTCCTTTTAATTCAATTATATATATTTTTTTGGGGTGTTATTTGAAAGGTGCCCAACATCTAAGGTCCTTCGCACCTTTTATCTTATCTCTGATGGACTCATACTGATTGGGTTAAACTACTAGTTACCTAACGGGAAAACCTAACGACAACTGGCCTAACATATAATAAATCGAACCTATATTGCTTCTTTAACTACTTGGTGTGGAGTACTTGGTATTCCTCGCACCCCTCACGGATCATAACCTAAAGTAAAACTAATATGCACATTTACTCTAATTTACACTTATCATTACGCATTCATACAAGACAAATATACCAATAAATAGTTACATACTTAAATGCGCTCATACTAATAAATACTCCCAAGCAAATAAATACATACATTAAAAATGGACAGTCATACTACACATATACGCGCTAAACTGAATTTCCGGTGGAGTACTCAATATTCCTCGCACCTTAAACAGAAACTAAACCTAAAACTAACATATTTACACTATTTACACTAAATTCTTTCGTACCATTCATACCTTGCCGGGGTGCCAATCCCGAAATTATATATATAAATTACCCCCCAATCATTTTTTCCGGAAATGTTTCAAATAAAAGTGATATAATTTTGTTATGTCTATGGTATATGAAGTTTAAATAAAATCGTTTTTGAGAAAATTACAGCAAACTAAAAAAAAACATTCAATAAAGTCAAGCTCCCGATTGATGGATTTTGCCCGAAATCTTCGTGTCTGATGCGGTCATATTAACTAAACGGAATACCAAGTTTGAGCTTGCTGCGACTTTTCGTTTTTTGAGATATTCTATATCACATACCTACACGCATGCACAGACCATTCGCTAGAAACATTTCTTTTTCATATTCAGAGACTCCAAAACATGTATTTCCGGTGAAAACACAATTTCGAAAATCTGACACGACCGCAATACTTCCTCTTACTGGGGAGAAAGGGAAATAAAAATCGTTGTAGCGGTTTCCAAAAGAACTACGAATCCTATTCTATGAATTCGCACGTCTGATTTTTCGATTTTCTTACGAATTTGGAATTTTAATAATACTTGTAACATGCTTTGATATTAGATAGGTTAACGCTGCTGATCCTCCCCCCTTTCTGAAAGCTTCTAAAAAATAGATTTTTTCCCAGGTAAATTTTTCAAATAAAAGTAATAATTTAGAAAGTATACTTTTCGTATCGGATTGTTTTCTACATGTTTTGTAGCCCTCTAAGTCTTGGAAAAGGTTTGTATGTCTGTGTGTATGACGCGTTTTTACCGAGAAAATTGATTTTTGTGCGTATTGTGGAGCTTTTGCAAAGTTGTCTTTTTATTTTGGTGTTAACACTTATATAATCAATGTTCCCATGTATAAAGCAGTGAAGCTAACTATACATTTAATCAAAATATCAAGTTCGAAGTAGATTTATCAATTCTAACTGTGTGAATTGCAGTTAGAGAATGTGATGAACTGCTACACTAGATTTTTTTCCCAATCAAACAGTGAGGAAGGGAGAGAGAGAGAGAAATAATTTATTGTCAAAAGCATTTAGATTGCAGACGAAGTATATATATTTACTTAAATGTATACCTATATGGACTAGTTTATGTGTGTGTGTCAGTATGTATGTATATGTTTTTGTACATGTTCTATTGGCCAGTTTATTTCATATTCTAACCCAATTGTTCTTCTGGCCTGGTAGTACATCGGCTATTCAGTAATTTTAAGGGTTATTGTGTATTTACCAGGCCATGAAATTAAATAGCTAGCTCCCAAACCTCCATGGCGACAGTAAAATAGCTCATGCCAGTATAATATAGCCAACCGGTGTACCACCCCATCATTTTAGAGCACTCCATGGAGTAACATACCAAACACTTTACAATATAATCGCCCTTTGATAAAATTGTTTTCATATCTTTTTTTTCACTTTCTAATGAATTCAGTGAAAATTTACTAGTTAATGGCAAGTTTTTATGGTTTTAGTTTTCCATAAATCTTTTAACGTAGAATAAGTTTTTCGGGAGGCCACCTATTTGGTAAAAAGTGAACGTTTTTCTTATTTGAAACCGAGCGAACGTTTTCTCATAATAAAAAGGTAAGAAAATTGAATTGGGTGAAGTGATGGGGAGTTGAGGATCCGGAAAAACGTATTATTCTATGTATGATGTAACTATCATATGAAAGAAACCGTTTGAATTTTTCTTTTTATTTTCAAAATTGAGTTATCACCGCAAAATACATGTACGATTAAAGTTCAAAATGTAACGGATTGCCAGGCATATCAAGACGCGTTAACTAAAAGAGATTTATGGCCGAGAATAGCTAGGTGGGAATTGGCAGTTGAAGAACTTGATTATCAGATAAGATACTGACCGGGAGAAAAAATAAAGCACGTCGACGCATTGAGCCGAAATCCTGTTTGGGAAAGGATTAGCTCAGTGTTTAGCGCTGACTACTGGAGTAGTAACGCGGAGGTCCCAGGTTTGAGTCCAGCTGTACTCACTGACCTGTGATGGACAGTAGTGTCTGTACCGAGAGAACTCAATTTCAATAATCGGACACGATTACATGCTTTCACTTACTAGGAGTCACACTAACAACATATTTTATGAAAAAGGTTGATGCGTCAACCCAGCACATTATGGGAATTTAAGAGGAAACTGAATGAATGTCTATCTTCATTTTTCTAGCCGCAGAACGGCTAAACACCCCATTCTACTACATTCATCACGCTACTACAATCATTGTAACTCTTGGCTCAGTCACTCTACTATTTAAACACTCTATTTAATAAAAATCGTTCGAATATAAATTAAAGAGTATAGTGGAATTTCGTGTGTTCACGCAATTCACCATCAATTCCTACTACCATTACATTAATTTCCTTATAAATAATACATAATCTACAGTCAGGTCTTACACATTTTGCGTTTCTCAACAAAAAAGTAGAAAACAATGTTAAAAGATTAAATTTAGATATGCGTTTTATTTGGAACATTCTAGAGTAAGAGTTCCAACTTTTTTCTTCGCGTTCTATGAATTGGCGTTATCGAGGAGCACGTTATAAGGAAGTTTACTGCATATGTGAAATATATGTATGTGGCAAAGATAAATAAGAATAATGTTTGCAATCTTCAATTGCGGTTACTGCTGTTACTTTTTCAGGAGTACAGTAAACAAAAAAAGAAGAAAAATATAGAAGAAAGAAGAACCGCATAGCGTGTTCAAATAGAGGGCTACAACACTAAGAACTACATGGAACAATGAGAGTAGACTATGGATAGTTTGGAAAGAGGGAAGAATTGGGTATGAGAGGGAGATGATGGGCATTGCAGATCTGAGTATCGTGCCAAGTGGATAAATACAGCAGCAGCAGTACAACTTAGTATACGAAGAGAGAGCCCCCCGGGTGTGCTGGAGAAAGAAAGCAACACTACAGTAGCAATACAGAGAACCCGGGTGCCTGGATGACTGGCCGGCTCTTCTCTTTTTATTTTATTTTTGGTGCCTTAGTTCCCCATCCAACAAACAGACGACTTGTTTCCGTTCTAAAACTCTTTCACTCTCACACTAGCACTGACTTCGCGCTAACTCCCTACTTTCCAGCTCGTAGGCAATACATATACGTAAATGGGTTTTGGAGTCGACCGTTCCTTGTTTCCAGACGGCTTGGCCATTCTGTCTCAGTCCCTCTTTTTTGTAAAATACACTATTATATGTTTTAAATCTCAAATTGTCACTACTGGTTCCAAGCCTAAATATATTATTTAAACACCATTTCTACAATAATATAATGTATTTTTAATGGATACTACTTTTCTGTTAATGCAAGTTTCACAATTCTGATTGGTAAATTTTCTTATAAGCGGATATTTCAAACAAAATAGTACACCAGCAAGTAGCTAGAAATTGTCTGTTACCACTAAAAGGTAGTTCATATATACCTTTACCTTCCAATATAGCTCGTAAACGTGCTTGTATTAATGTTAAAAGTAATGATTTAAAATGTTTCCAATATGCTGTTTTAACTAAATTCGTAAAAATAACACCTCATAGAGTAAGCAAGTATACTCCTGATTTATTGCAAAGGTATGATTTTTCAAACATTACATTTCCCACACCTCTGCATGAAATAAGAAAATTTGAAAAAAAGAACAATATATCAATTAATGTGTTTGGATTAGATAAAAAACAGAATGTTTATCCATTAAAAATCTGTAAACAAGAACTGGACGATCATCGCGATTTATTATTAATTAACAAAGATAATGTACAACATTATATATACATTCAAAACTTTGAACGTCTTATTCATAGCCAATTAACCAGGAATACTGGTAAAATAGTTACCTGCAAGAGGTGTTTCACACACTTTTACTTAAAACATGATGGGAAAATAAAACTGCAAGAACATCTGGAACTTTGTAACAACAATAAACCAGTTAGAATAGAACTACCAACTGATAAGCCATATATCAAATTTGAAAATATGGAACGAGGTACGAGAATACATTTTGTAGTTTATGCAGATTTTGAATCAATTTTACATCCTATAGAGCATGATACGCAATTGAATGTTAATAGAAAAACAATACCATATCAAAAGCACGAAGCCATGAGTTTTTGTTTGTATGTGAAAACAACAGATGACGTGGCCAACATACCTTCAAATATACCTAAAAAACCTTATTTATACCGAGGAAAAGATGCGGCTGAAGAATTTATAAAATGCATTAAAACTATAGCTGAGGAAGTTTCAAAAATCTATAAATTAAACGCACCAATGATTCCTCTCACTCAGGAAGAACAAACTTTATTTGAATCTGCAAATGAGTGTTTTATGTGTGGTGAAGCGTTTCAACTTGATGATAAGAAAGTTCGTGATCATTGCCATTTGACAGGAAAATTTAGAGGAGCTGCCCACAACTCCTGTAATTTAAAAGTTAGAAATCCGAAATTTTTACCAGTTTTTTCCACAATTTAAGTGGGTACGACAGTCACTATATAGTGAAAAATCTTGGATACGACAATAAAGAAATATTTGTGATTCCAAATACCGAAGAAAAATACATATCATTTTCCAAGAAAATTAACAATGATTTTTCAATTAGATTTTTAGACACATACAGGTTCATGCCTGCAAGCTTGGATAGTTTAGTGAGAAATCTACCCACATTTAGAGAACTAGAGAGATTTTATAACGAGAAACAGATTAAACTTTTAACTAGAAAGGGGGTTTTCCCTATGACTATATAACATCTTTTGACAAATTACAAGTGACTGCCCTACCTTCAATTGAAGAATTTTCTAATAAATTAACATGTTCCTCAATAACAGAAGAAGATTATGAACATGCCAAAAAAGTGTGGTCAGTTTTTAAATGTAAAAATTTGGGCGACTATAGCGACCATTACTTAAAATCAGATGTAATTTTTTTATCAGTTATCTTTGAAAATTTCCGTGATGTCACAATGAAAACACATTTTCTTGATCCTGCTCACTATTATACCTTGCCTGGACTATCGTGGGACGCTGTTACGTTTAACACACGTGGAGCTCGAATTACTCCAAGATTATTCGATGATTTTGATGGTTGAAAAAGGTATTCGTGGTGGAATTTGTCAAGTTTCTCAGCGCCATTGCAAAGCCAACAACAAGTACTTGCAAGATTATGATCCAAATTTAGATAGTACATTTATCTCATATCAAGATTGTAACAATTTATATGGTTATTCAATGATCAAACCATTACCTTATGCAGAATTTACATGGACGTCTCCAAAAGAAGTAAATTTAGAGAAGATTGAGGAAAATTCAGACTATGGATACATTTTAGATGTAGACTTAGCTTACCCAAAAGAATTGCACCAATTACATAACGATTTACCTTTCTTACCAGAAGTCATCAAAATTAACAAGCAAACAAAGTTGGTGCCTCATTTAAACGATAGAAATAATTACATTGTTCATTACGTAGCTTTAAAACAAGCCCTAAGACATGGGATTATTTTAAAAAAAATAAATAGAGTGTTGAAATTTCGTCAACGTGAATTTTTAAGACCGTTCATTGAATATAATACCAATCTTCGTGCATCTGCATCGAATAACTTTGAAAAAGATTTATATAAGCTTTATAACAATTCAGTTTATGGGAAAACGATGGAAAATCTGCGCAATAGAAGAAATATAAAATTAGTATGTGACGCCAAGAAATTGGAAAAGTTAATTTCAAAACCAACATTTATAGATCGAACACTTTATGGAGAAAATTTAGCAGCAGTACATATGGCCAAAACTGTTATAAAATTCGTGAAACCGATATACATAGGTTTAAGTGTTTTAGACTTAGCTAAGCACACTATGTATGAGTATCATTATGAAGTAATGCTTCCTAAGTACGGTCCAGAGAAGCTCTCGCTTGCATATATGGATACAGATTCGTTCATATACTTCATAAGGACAAACTGTATATTTCAGGATATGCTAGCTATGTTAGATTATTTGGATACTTCAGATTACCCTAATGATCACCTCTGTTTTTCAACTAAAAACAAGAAGAAACTCGGAAAATTTAAAGATGAAGCTTGTGGGAGAATTATTACAGAATTTGTAGGTCTTAAAGCGAAAATGTATGCAATCCGTTTTGAAGATAATTTCAAGGAAATTTTAAAGGCTAAGGGAATCCAAAATCTGCATTAAAAAAATTTATTCAATATAAGGACTATTTGAAGTGTTTACAAACCAAAAGTGTTATGAGAACACCAGTTAACAATATAAAATCCATAAAACATGATATGTTTACTGTAAAAATAAATAAAATAAGTTTATCTCCACATGACGATAAACGGATAATTGATGCTAATGGAATAAATACTAAAGCAATAGGATTTAAAGAATAATTTTTTTGTTAGATGTCTTAAAATCTGGCGATGATGTATATTTAAATGAGGAAATCCTTCAGATAATTGAAAGAATTTTTTTTCATCCAATGGATGAAGTTTTAGAAATTATAAAACGAAATTTAAAAATGTTTGCAAGCTTTAATATAGCTTCTTTTGCTGTACAAAACAATACAAATGAATACCACATTCTTGTAAATTTAAAAAACTTTTGTTCTAAATTATTTATTCCTCATATAGTTGCAGTAAACAATTTGAACTTTTTAAACCGAAAAAATGTGAATGGTGTTCCATATTTATCTTTTTTTAACAAATTAGTAGTTTTTGTATTTATTTTTAAAAGCATAGGTCCTACTTCATTGAATAGTGTAAAGTACTCTTTAAGATTATTAAATCATTCTTCAAGCAGAAATCCTTATGTTGTAATATGTAAGAACAATTGTATTATACCATTACTTTTTAAAAATGTAAAGCCATTATCTTTAAAACTGATAAGCGTTTACGCTTTACTTACTTGTGTTGAATAACTTTCTTTTTTTTTTTGGTAATAAAGGCTGAAAGATAAATAAAAAAATGTTTTTTTTCATTTAACCTTACCAATAAAGTTATCATAATTAGGTTAGGAAAAACAAAAAAGTAAACAAGAGATTAAAACAATTGTTTATTCTATTAAACCATTTTTTACAAACCAAATGCACTTTGGATTATTTAATTTATGTATAGCACAAGGGCAAAAGTGTATATTGTCTAAAAGTTCAAGCCCGCAATAAATGCATTTTAACGTGTGTTTTCTTGTGTAGAAGAAGCCATTAAATGAAAGTAAACTTGCATTCACTGATCCCGTCCAATGATTAAATGTTTTTTCCCTTATTCTTGCATCATAAAGATCCACCTTTGATCTATTATTTGAAATCCAATCGGCTAATATCTTTGCAAATTTTAATGAACAGTTGGATTTCTTTCCACAATGGTAGATACATTTAGTAAATTCTATTGTTGAAGTGAGACATTTCAGTGATGGGCAGCCAAAATCTTGAAGATCAAAGACTTCTTTTCCAATAAGTTTTTCAAGAAAAACAGATTTTTCAAGACCTTTAGCAAACAATATCGTGAAATTTTCTGCTGATTTTTGACACAAGCTTCTTAATTCAGAATATTCTACATCTCCATCATACCAATTTATTCCATGAAGGTTATGAAATATCCATTTGTTTGTAGATAAATCTTGGATATCTTCTTGAGAAGGAGGTTTGAATAACCAATGCCAAAACACTGAAGGGTAGTCCACATCTATGATAGTCACTTCCTTGGCAATGTAAACAGTTCTGAGGAGTAAGATAACTCTGGAAGTCAATTACACCAGCACGCATTATGAACTGATTTTCTCCTCCAAATCTCCTCTATTAATACTACCTCCTTCCCTTATATTCTTCTAACTAAACCTGTTAATGGATTATATTCAACTAGTGCATCATGTAAAATTAAAGCGTAGGCTGCTGTACCAGCTTTAAAATTTTCTGCAGCTTCCAATTCTATTCTAATGTCAACGGAACTGGCTTTAACCGCTTCTATTTGACGCGAGCAATCTATGACGATAATCGGTCCCTCGTCCCTGAACTGTTCCTTGCTTAAAATAGGTTCATTTTCCTTTCCATAATAACTGTGCTGGAAATTTTGATACATATAGTATAGCATTGAAAAGTGATTCTTTGAGAAGTCTATGTTAAGATCATCATAAGGATAAACCTCTGAATTTAGATGCAATTTAACATTTGATATATTACAATGATGGAACTCAGACATATCAGCTTTTAAATTATTCTTTTTGTTTGTCTGAAATGCAATTATAACATATCGAGGTTTTTCTAAATTTGTTGTAGTTTTCACCGCCCATGTAAGCTTCTTTGTAGCAGGTAGAGAGGGATATTCTATTAAATCCCATGATCGGAATGCCATGTGAACCGTTTTTCCTTTGTTGACAAAATTAAAAAATTTTAACCTTTGTTCATCAGAAACTTTAACATAAGGCATTTTCCACTGGACTGATTTTAATTTAATGGAGGCCTTAACATCAGCGTGTTCCCCTACAACTTGAATACAATCATTATCCGTTCTGCTGCGATGAAGAATTAATTCATGTTTTCCCTGTAGAATTATTTGATTATAATCTTCAAAGAAACCCATTACGATGTCTAGTGGGATGCAAGCGTCAAAGTTGCCTTTTTAATCAGCTAATTTCACATATTCTTCAGGCATCATCCAACCACTCATTTCTAATCCTAACGCCTTGTCCGGGCTAAGAGACGCATAACCATTTAATGTACTAACAGTTCCAGGATTCCGAACATGGTCAATCAATACTCCATTCAACTGATACTTGATTTCGTCAAACAAAAACAAAAATCCATTTCTTACAAATCTCAATACACTTGGATCTATAGTTGTTTTTCCTTCTTGAACCAATTGTCCTTGAATGTAAAGAAAACTCTTAGCTGGAACAGTGTAGATGTCTTGCTGTTGCACGGCAATTATAATTTCATCAGAATTTTCCAATGATTGGTTATAGGGTTGATGGGTGTGATACTCAAAATCCGTTATTCTCTCCTCAAAAATCACTCTTTTGTTCACATTTAGTATTTCTTCCATTTTGGTTTAATCAAAAGTCCTATACTTTGTAGAAAGTAAATATTTGATGGTGTTAACGCTCGGTAAGGCGTTCTTTGAATACTAGGTGCTTTCACCGCAGTGTAATCCATTTTATACTTTCGAAAATCAATATCCATTTTTCTTTAGATGTAATCTGATGGTGATTGTCTCTCCGCGAAAATCCACCAAGTTCTGGTTTTGATCTGTTATAACAAGTGTTATATTGTTGATCACTTCACCGATAACTGGAAAGTAAATGACTGGAGATGGTTCATGTACGATTTTAAATCCTGGTGGAACTAATGGAGAAAATTCATATATAGTATGTCCTGGTTTCTCGTTTCTATATGAACCGGATGCTATATTACAGTTAATAGCAACTGTATTGACACTATGTATCTGTACAATTTCGTCTGATTTATGAGTGATCATTTTTTCTAACACCTCATGCTTAGTAAACCCCAGTAAAGGGCCAATCGAATGTTCTTTATTGAAGTAAACAGGTTGTGTACATGTTAATTCCACCTTCAAAGTATTAGTATTAC